>JAQYXR010000718.1:0-62283 GCA_030545055.2 Neoaliturus tenellus
AAAGTCATTTCATCCAATATTTTAAACAAATCCTCATCAGTAAAACTGACACTAGTCTGTTTTGTATAAAACTTAGGGTGTCCGCGCAACAGTTTGCGCCACTTAGCTAAAGTCGAAACTCTCTTAACTTTGAGTGGTGGACAGTGAGCAACTAATAAAGCCTTAACACGGCTAAGTTTCTTACCTAAAGTGTCCCGCGACATGGCTTCTCCTCACAAAAGTCCGCACAATACTGAGAGACTGCTTGTAGAGCATGAGTCAAGGGAAAAGAGGTGGGGGAAACAGCAGGAGTGGGGGAAGGTCACAGTGGTGGGGGAAGGTGAGGTGGTACGCTGGAGTATCGCATCACTTCACCATGAGCTGTCCTACAGTCAACACACTGTTCTCTTGGCCCGAGTTGGCACTAGAAGAAACATTTCTGTACAGCTTAGGCTGTGAGAGCCGAGGAAGCAAAGTCAAAGTGGAAATTGTGTTAAACTCCAAGATGAAGAGTCTCCTAAATAAACTAATTGTATCCCTGCAATCCCCTATAACTTTAGAGAAATACCACTTTATTAAGCGACACCTTATACTTTGGCAAAACGAAGTGGAAATGGAAAAGATTACAGTAAAATTAATTTAACTTATAGCTCGGACTGGACACTCATGGCGATACTACATGGCGTGCAAACGCCACCCTAAACATTACAAGTTAGGTTCTTAAGAACCTCTGGTACGATAACCGATGTGCTAGAGTTAAAGTGTGATGACCTTGAGTCAAAACACTGAAATACTACAAGTCGATATCGTCCCAGAGTTAAAGTGTAGTGACCTACATTCAGAACTTGTAAAATTACTTACATATAGAGAGCTAGAGAACAGCGAGACGCACCGCATGGAAGCCGGAGACATACTGGCGAAGCGGTGTTGTGCAGCCTAGGGACCCAGTTGTGGTGGGGGTATAGCCGACACTTAGAGTACAAGTGTTGCGGGTGACCTTGACCCACTTAACTTACCTCGACCCCCCCCCCCCGACAAAAAGTGCGAGGCCCCCCCCCCGAACTTTTTTTTTTCGGAAAAATTTTTGACCTTGACCAAAAAGTTTTTTGCTCCGGACGAGAAGTGACCCCCCCCCCCGAACTTTTTTTTCGGAAAAATTTTTGACCTTGACCAAAAAGTTTTTTGCTCCGGACGAGAAGTCCCCCACCCCCCCCACCCCCCCACCCCCCCACCCCCACCCCCACTCCCACCCCCACCCCCTCCCCCACCCTGATATCCTGGGCGTGGCAGCCCCGGTGGGGATATAAGGGGGCCCGGCCAGAGCCGGCTCGCAGTCCGCTCCCGCGCGTTGAACGTGAACGATCGGGACGGACCGCCATAGGCATCACTAAACATTGAATGGCGCCTTCAGTGTTTAGCGAAGTCTACTCTAACTTTAAGACTTGTATTAGTTGTAAGATATTGCGCTTGCGTTTGGGTATTGCGAATTGTTTTATA
This sequence comes from Neoaliturus tenellus, assembly GCA_030545055.2. Taxonomy (NCBI): domain Eukaryota; kingdom Metazoa; phylum Arthropoda; class Insecta; order Hemiptera; family Cicadellidae; genus Neoaliturus; species Neoaliturus tenellus. Next base: position 1,477 of record JAQYXR010000718.1, read on the forward strand.
TGAGAGTGTTTTACTTGTACCCTACGTCTCCTGTGTGTCTTTTATCCTTTGTGTCTTGTTTGTTATATGTGTTTAATGTGTATGTGCTTGTTCCAGCATTGACTACGTTGAGCTCAATTGTGTGTTGTAAGTGTGTTATGTTTCTAAAGTGTATACGCTTGTTTTAGCAATCCCCCTTGAGCTTTTTCAATGCTCAAAGTAAATTGTAACGTCAGGGAACGGGAGTAGGCCCCCGTGTAAAGCCACTTTTAATAATTGGTAGGCTCCTGCCAGGCATGCAAAAGGTTGCGGATGGCATTTGGGAGCATGTCCGTTTGTACGCTGGCATGCAAAAGGTTGCGGCGGCCTCTGCACTCGGACGAGGACGTAAGCCACTAGGGTGTCCTCAGTTAGTTTCCCTTCTGGAAACTTAAAATTATGTAAATAAATCTTTGTTAGCTATTTGTGTTTTTAGTCCCCAAGGCCCTCGAACATTCGTGGTTCGCCATGGATGTACGGGGGCCGAAATTTTTTAATGTCCGTGTGGCCTTGACCCACAAAGACTTGTAAAAATTGAATGCATTGCTAAATTTAAAATATTAAAGATAGGTTACGGGAGTAGGCCCTCGTGTAAAGCCTATTTTAATTATCGGTAGGCTCCTGCCAGGCATGCAAAAGGTTGCGGATGGCATTTGGGAGCATGTCCGTTTGTACGCTGGCATGCAAAAGGTTGCGGCGGCCTCTGCACTCGGACCGAGGACGTAAGCCATTAGGGTGTCCTCAGTTTGTTTCCTCCTGGAAACTCAAAATTATGTAAATGAATCTTTGTTAGCTATTGAAAAGACAATGCAGTAAATGTTTACAAGTCTCGCGTGGCGAAGGGTACACGACATTGGATGTTGCCCTGTTGTCATAGTTGGGTCTCTTCGGAGGCTACAGCGATGACAACCCAAGTGCCCCAGGTGGGGCTTAATTTTTTTAAAGTTTTTTCGTGACCTTGACCTAAATACAGTAATGACCCCACCCCCCCCCACCCCCCCACCCCCACCCCCTCCCCCCCCTCCCCCACCCCCTCCCCCACCCCCTCCCCCACCCCCACCCCCTCCCCCACCCCCTCCCCCACCCCCCCTCCCGAACTTTTTTTTTGAGAAAAAATTTTGACCTTGACCAAAAAGTTTTTTGCTCCGGACGAGAAGTGCCCAAACAAAAAATTTGTACAAAGTAGTGGATTTAGACCAAAGATCATTGGTTTATCAAACCTGTTGAAGAATAAATTGAAAATGGGTGTTTAAAAGCCAAATCTACTACATGATTGATAAACTGGATGTATATGACGTCACCTTCCCCCACCCTTCAACCTCGGGTATAAAGGGACCCGGTTGAGCGCGCTGCTCATTATTGCGTGGACATTCACCGAGTGCACACTCAAAGCCAAACTGTAAAAAAAAATGGCTCTTTGCGATATTTGTGGTGAGTTTTTCCAAGATGAAGATATCTTTGTTTTACACCGAGAATTGCATCATGAAGAGAACAGAAAAGAAGAGATTGTTGTAAGTGAAGAAGACTTGGATGCGTTTGATCGGTTATTGGAAAACTGCCAGAAGCAGATGGACGACTGTGATAGCTATCTACAGTTACACCGAGAATTGCATCGTGAATTAATTGCATCAACAATAAAAACATAAGTTTAGATAATAGTAAAGTTATATTATCTTATAATTATAGCTTGAAGAAATCTGTCTGAAAAAGCTTTTTCTCTATGGTATAAAATGGTGAATATCACAATAAATATTTAACCTGTACTATGATACCGTTTGCAATGTAAAGTTTGTTAATTATTATCACAATGAAGCAAAGTAAATACAACATTTTCCCCTTCAATTTCGAAAAGCATACATTTCATCATAATACTGTCAACTGGAAATATTTTTCGATTACTCAATTGTTTAACTTTAACTATTCTCAAGTCTGAGCTGTGACAACCAATGTCCTTATGAAATTTCTTAAAAACCTTTTCCCAACCACAACCATTTTCTGTAGTTCTTTTGAATAAGCAAACTTATCAATTATGACTTCTGATCCGTTCTTTTTTTCAACAATAGTTTGGAGGAAACATTGAAAGTTCATACTCATTCAAAATCTACTTTTTACATTGTGGCGATACACAAAAAGCTGGAAGAGGACCGTCATTATGTCGAGACAAAAACTGAAAATTGTCAATGCTCTTTTTTGTTTTGATCAACTTTGTAGCTTCAGGACAGTGAAACATTTCTCCAAGTCTCCTTCCTATTTGTTGAAGAGGTTTGTTGTGGCCTCTTATTCGTTTTTTTTATTTTTTTTTTTATTTTTTAAGGAAGTTTTCAAACGGAAAGGCTGATAAGCTATGATAGTTTTACGTTGTTTTCGCTAATTATCATTATTATTTCAAACAAAAATTATACAATTAATTTCACTTTATTTTCTATAGAAACGTTAAAATTATTGCAAATGATAAAAGCTCAAAACATTTACATGTTAGCAATGTTGTTTTTAACCCTTTATAGTTAACTATAGTAAATTATGTATTTTTTGTTAATATTCGTAAAAATGTTCATTATTTTGTATTTTACAAGAAATTATTTTAGTTTCCTAGGAAACAAATAACTTTTATTAAATTTCCATGGAAACGTAATATTTGTTTGAAATACTTACAAATCATGAAATAAACAGTTACTCTACGCCATTAAAACTTATAAATTTTGAGGTAACTATTTTGGAATCATGGTTACATGTTTTTGTGCTTATTTGTTTATAAATGTAAAGAATATATATAAGTGTATTAGGTGATTTTATCATAATTTGACGTTGTTTTTGTTAATTATCAATATTATTTCAAACCGAACTTATACAATCAATTTCACTTTATTTTCCATAGAAATGTTAAAGTTATTGCAAATAAAAAAAAATTCAATTCATTAACATGTTAGCAAAGTTGTTATTTAACCCCTATTATAGTTAACTATAGAAAATGAAGTATTTTTTGTTAATATTCGTTAATATTTTCATAATTTTGTATTTTATTTGTATTGAAGACCGTCAAAATCACCTCGTTATAACGAAACTTGGTACATTAATAACTTTGATATTACTAAGCTATCACATTCTATTTCAACAAGTTAGGTTATATACAGTATATATATATAGTGCAACGTCGTCACTGTATAAGAATTTCAAATTTTCTTTCATTTTGCTAATTTATATTGTAAATTGATTTTATTCTTGTAAAAAAAACAAAAAAAAAAAAAAAAACATCTGATTGTGAGCAACTGTAGATTTAAGATTATAAAAAAAGGTGATGTCAATATATAAGCTGATTCTATTTTGCTCTAGGATGAAAAAGAACTACTGTGAATTCGTCTTGAAGATCGTGTATCCGAGACAGCTGTTTTCAGGACTATGACAAAACGATTTCAATGTTGCAGGGATACTATAACAATGGGAAATTGGTGTTCAGGGTAAAGGTGGATTCAGATTGTCCATTCAAGGCACCCAAAGTTACTTGCGAAACGATGGTCTACCACCCTAATATTGATCTCCACGGAAATGTCTGTTTTAACATGCTGAGAGAAGATTGGTCTCCAGCACTCTCCATCGCCCTGGGATTGCTGTACTTGTTAATGATAATTAGTACTGACTCATAAGTAAGGATCGATCTGTATTGTCGTCGTGACTTCATTGCGCGTTCCGGCCCAGTCACCAGTGACCAGCGATTTTGGACGCCATTTCTGTTTGGTGACAAATGCTAGAACGCCAGTTTGAGACTTTGATCTTGACTTCTAGATACAAAAGATAAGATTTTATGGAGAAGAAAATTTCACGCCCGGGGGAAAGATTTACAATATTTTTTCCGCACTTAGCATGTTAACATGTTTGTGGATGCACCCTATTGCACATTTGGTTCTTTTGGCGGGGGTTCTACGAGCACTCAATCAGTGATTATACACCCCCAGATGCAGGTTAAAAAAATTGGGTAGGTATTGCAGTTTGCCCTGCTTTACCAGCCCCGGCTCAACTTACTTATATATAAATAAGTGAGATGAATGATAATTAGCGAAAACAACGTAAAACTATCATAGCTTATCAGCCTTTCCGTTTGAAAACTTCCTTCAAAAAAAAAAAATAATAATAAAAAAATAAAACTGAACGAAAGTTTATAAAATTCTATTAATAAAATATCAAAAGTTTTAACATAAAAATGCCAAAAATATCTTAATAATGTTGTGGTAGAATTGAATAGCATTTTCGTCTAAATTTTTTTAATAATACATAAGGTACTCGTCATGTGGTCACATATATATAAGATAGAAGAGGAAGAATATAACGATATACCCAACTTATGGCTCATTGATCTAGAGACTTATAAGTACCCAGACGAAGGGGCAAAAACTGTGAAAAAATTAGCAAAAGAACAAGAAAAACCAGCATCTGATTGGATAGAATAGCGAATCAAACTGATTCAAAGGGACTATGGTAAGTAAGTACAATCGAAATGCCACAAGAAACCTACAGACCTACTCAAGAATTCCCAATATTTTTTTTTGGTTTCTCTATTTATTCTGCATTCCATCTGGATAAGTACGAATGTTTACTTGCTTAAAAATGTTGGCAAATATTAGTTATTCATTATCATTCAATATTCCTGAACTTTAATATATTTTGTCCACTTGTAGCGAATTTTCCTATAGGTAATATGCTATTACAGCATAGCATACGGTGAGTATGCCACATACTCACCCCCATGGGGTTTTTGAGGGAAAAAATTCCAGAATTACAATTTAGCATGTACCCGCAGTGCGAAGGAATTCTCATCTATTTGCCTATAACACACCCATAGCATCATCATCAAAGCTTCAACCTCGTTCCCTTGATGTATTTGAAGAATGTAAAAAATTCAAAATTCCATTGGAAATTCGCTGAGTACGCAGGTCTGCTGTGATGAGAGTATTTGTAAATAATCTTTGTATTAAACGTGAGTTAAATCAGTACTGGCAAGCCCCCCATCACTTATAATCATTATTAGGGATCACCCACTGATCGAAATTCATCCAAAACTTAAGTTGATCTGGAACCACTTAGTTTGAAAATCCTATCCATAATACGAGGAGTGTTATTTGAGCATGTTTTAATTCAGAAACTGTAAAAATAAAATGATTCAAACAATAATTATCGTTGTATATTCTAGGCTTACCTTATGATCCAAATAAGTCTCTTTTTTGGAGACCTAGATTTCAGAGTCGGAACACTATCATCAGTCCTTCTAACCCCGAAAATAAAAAGAACTTTGTGACCACAACATATCATGGAAAAATCAGCAATTCATTACACAAAATCCTTGAAGGACAAGGCTTCAAAGTAGCATATAAGTCAACAAACAACATTGGCAGCTTCCTAAATAAAAAACCACCAACTCGCACATTCCATTCCATTTCGTTTTGTTTCCAAATTCCAAGACCGAAGTCAAGGATTGGGTTCCCCTGGTGGCGACCGGTACCTGACCTTTCGGCATACCCGGTCGGTCTGAAGGGAAACCCCCCAGACAGGGAACTTATGGAACCGTTAGAAACAATCCCAAATCACATTAAGGCGGATTAGACCCCCACAAAACCCAGAATTCACTAGGCCTGTGGTACTCAACCGGCGGTGAACCCAAATCGACCATCCGCTGTGAGTAACAGTGGCACCACTACCCATGGTACTTCTCACTTTCGTTTGCGAGCAACGCCCCCAGATGAGGCTGGAGGGCCCCTCACAGCCGAAACTGTGTGCCGAGCATACCGACAACCACGACCCCCTCGAGTCCAACCCAATATCCGGACTGGCCGAAGCCAGGGGCTTGAACCGGATCCCGAGGTCCCCATTTTAGGTTTTACTTGGGTCATGGGTGGATCCCAAGCGGAATAACTAGGTCACTGGAAACCTGCACGCCAAAGGCGCCGGCTGCACTGCAACCGTACCCGAAGGCACGGAAGCCCCAGATCCCCGACATCCTGACTCATTCCCTCCCTTTTGGGGGGAGGCTGGAGTGAGACACCCAGGAAGCGCGCGATTGACACAAGGCCACCTCCGCCAGGGCTCGGAACAGCCGAAGCTGCCCTACTTCAGTTGATAAAGGGAGCCACGCCCGTTACCCAACTCGGTACTTTGAGCTGGGATTGGGTAGTGAACTTCCCAGTTCTAGGGGTGCAGGCCCTGAAGTACAACATACACCCCAACCAACTCGCACAGATGAACTTGAAGACACAGGCGTTTACAAAATATCTTGTAGCTCCTGCCCTAAATTTTATATAGGGCAAACTGGAAGAAGCTTCCGCCAACTATTTAAAGAGCATCTCCCAAGGAAAACCATATCAAACCAAACCGCTCTCTCCGAACACCTAATTTCCGAAAATCATTCATATAAATCAATAGACAACAATCTTGAAATATTCCAAATCCCCAAAAAGCAACAGACTGAATACTATAGAACATTAATATATATATATATATATGAAGCCACAAAATCAAGCCCAGCTCACATCCTCAATGAACAAAAGAATTTTGCTACTAATATAATGTTTGATTGACTAATTGAAATTAATAATATAAAACATTCAACATTATCAAACACCTAACTTCAACATATCAACCTCTATGGATTAATAACAGCCACCTCAAGTCATAACCACAATCTTAGCACATGTTCTAACCTTATCATTCAGCAAGTTTGAGGTTAGGTTGTAATAGGCTAAACCATGGTGACGCCAATCAGTGTTAGTGTCGTGTGTCAAGTTTTATTTGTGTTTTTTGTATTAAATGTAAACTTTTTAACCTGTAAATATCTTCAAATTAAAATGACAAAGTCTGCTCAAGAGAGACGACAAAAACAAAATGTAGCTTAAGCATGAAGTAGAAAGGACTGATGATAGTGTTCCGACACTGAAACCTAGGTCTCCATAACAACAGACTTATTTGGATCATAAGGTAAGCCTAGAATATACAATGTTAATGATCCAGAGGCTATACCCCCTACAATATATACAATAGTCGCTCTTCCATGAGACTAACATTGAAAGCCTGTAATGCAGAGCCCGGGGAGGCCTCAGTTAATCTTATTTGGTTTATTTTAATTTACAGGACCCTAAACTTCCACCAGTTTTCTCCCTAGAAGCAACCAAGCTAAGAAAAAATGAGTGCAAGTTTTGTATTTGACTTTTAATATATAGATAAAATCATAATAATTTATTTGATTTTTTCAGATTCCTTTGACAGGTGCATGATGAACGCCATCCGGCGTAAAAGTGGCAAGAGACCACTTACTAAGTCTGAAAGAGAAAACTGCGTGACATGAAGAAAAAAATGTTTCTCTGATTCTCTGTCATCAGAAAGTGACTCAGGAGAAGAGGAAGCAGGAGACAAAAATCAATACGATTAAAATACCGCCCGTCGCAGCAGACCTGCGCACTCAGCGAATTTCCAATGGAATTTCAGATTATTTACTATCCCCATAAAAACACCATAGGATCAAGTATGTAGGTTTGCTGCCATGGGATTTGTTAGAAAATACAAAATTGTATCAAGCTCTGGCAATTTTTTATTTTCCCCATAAATACCATGGGAATGAGTATGTAGGTTTTCCGCCACATGGGTTTCGTAAGCAAGTATAAGTTAAGCCCTATCTAGATAATGTACATACAAACATTTGATTAAATTATGTCAGTAAATAAGCAAGATATAGGGGTTTCTTCATTTCCCATATAGTGTAGTCATTTTAAATACAAATTTCTCCATTACCTAAAAAAACTCTTATAAGTGTGAAACTTGTTATATATATTGATATTTACATCCGGAATAACATATCAAAAGTCCTCGAAAAATAAACTTGTGCTATGACCGCCATCTTGGAAAATGGCGCCCGAAAACCAGTTTTTCACCAATTACTCAAAAACTATTCCTTCTATTAAAAAAAAGAAAAATGTAAAAAATGTTCGCCACAAAAAGAGCAACAACTTTTGTCCTTAGCAATATTTCGATATAATTAACCGTTTAGCCATAAAATTCAATATTTAGAAAATAAATTTGAAAATTCATTAAAAAACCTGATTTGATATTAAAAATGTTTTAAATACATTATTTTAAAATTTATTTTACTATTTTAATTTAATAATTGGAATGTTCTGAACATTTTCAAACCAGTAACATAACTTTTACCTTTCCATTTATATATTTTTGTGAATTTTTTATTTTTCGCTGCTGATGCTTTCGTTGATAAACTACCATAATATTCCCATACTGAGTTCATTATGGTACAAGGATGGGATTTGGTACCTATGTATGTTTTATTTACTGAAATAACATACATAACGAAAGCCCTCGAAAAAACACCTATCTTAGTAGGCAGTTATCTTAGTAAATGGATATTGAATTTTACATAAGGATTAAGACATTAAAAATAAATAAGTGGATATCTATATATATAATACGTGATGCCCTTTTTTTGTTAACAATACTCCTCCCTTATTTCTGGACCAATTTTAAAGTTTGAGGTGTCAAAAGAATGGTGTCAGTTCGTAGTTTTGCAATAAGGTTTTGGATTTTTGATATTTTAATTCTGGAGCCCACGGGAAACCCTTAAAGTTCGTATTTTGTCCATAAGATTAACATGGGAAGAATCGTTACTGAATTGAAAACTAAATCAGCTGTTGATAGTGAAAAAGATAAACACATGTTAAAAGCTAGCTGAATGCTGAATAGAATCAATTGAACTGGTGCGGTATTAAAATATCAGCAAATTCCATACTTAAATATAAAGGGTGTCTATTGTGTGGGACAAATTGTATGTTTTACCTTTTTCTCAAAATGTAGCAGATAGATTTTTCTTGAACTTTCTATTTATGTGTATTTGTGCCCAAAAATAAGTTTAGTAACCTAAATACCAAAAGATTCATTCTAATGATGCACAAAAATAAGTTTGGAAATTGAAATTATTTTTGACGTGGGTCTTAAGAGTTATCATCAGATTGCTATCAAAACATCAACGAAAGACAACTAAAATTAAAGTAGAACACTTACAAACTGCTGTGAACCACGAAAGGGGATAGTTGGTTGTTGGTGTACATTAATTACCGTAAACCGTAATGTGATACTATAACAAATTTAATGCAGAATGCTAGACGCATATTAAAACACCTGTTTAAAAGAGAACATTAAAAAGTGTTTTTACGTCCAGTATAAATGATAAGTTTATTGCAAAAATGGTTTGTATGAGAAGGAATTTTAACCAAAATATAAATGTCACATCAAACCAAAATGGACACACAAAAATTGCAGGTTTTCTTAATTTTTGTGATTTTTTTACCTAAATTCTGTAATACCATGGGAAGTTAAGATAAAGAGGATTTAGTTTGTTACAAATAGTAATAGTGTAGGCTCTTTCACTATGTCAATGACTACCTCAAACAGTACTAGAACAGCCACCCCAGAACCGACGAGTTGTAATGAAATATTCATTTTTCTTCTGTGTTCATTTACCTTTTATCTGTGATGAACTATCTAGATTAAACATCTGTGAATGTATTCTATATTTTACAGGAGCTTTTAGGCAGAGTCTCTAAGACAAATTGGCATAGGAACCATCATGTAAACTTAGCTAATTTGGATCTATAAAAGAACAACCACTAAATGTCAATACTATAACATAAAGTTGGAGAATTAGTAATGAAGATCGATTGATGAAATACCAATATGATGTAATCTGATTTTCACTACAATTTAATTTTCATTCAAAGTAACTCGGTAAATTGCCATGGAGCAAGGTTTGATCACCAGATACTCTGATAAATGCAGCGCATTGCGCTGCACGGGTCCCCTAGTAAGTTAATATTGTATTTAGGAAAACAACCTTTAATAAAATTAATTATTTTTTAATTCAAATAATTATTATTGTATACTGTTACATAATTGCTCCAACGTCATTCATCATCAGACTGAAGTTCTTCTCTGGGTACCAACATAAATGTAACATAAGTATATCCCAGGACAACTTTAAAACTGGTTTATACTAGTTGCTGTAAGATTCTTAAATAAAGATAATCCAAATCATGAACAACAAGCATGTATTTCCACTAGCCATAACCTGACAAACTGTTGTTGTTTACTACATATGTGTAATATTTACTGTTATTGTTTAAATCATATGTTTAATATATTATTAACATATAACACATCTTCCTCCTTGCAGAAAGAACAGAAAAAGGAGTAAAACATAAAATAGAATCCAAAAACATAAAATTGAAAATTAACAAACAAATATTTTACTGAGCTGATGTTGATTGTTTGACATGACGACGATTTCTTCTAAACAACGTTCCATCTTCCCCTTCCACCCAGTAGCTTGGTGGAGTAGATGCCTTCTTAACAACTTTTCCTTGTTCCCATCTTCTGTTATTCATATACACTACTTTCTCTCCGTCTTTCAAACTCTGCAGGTCTTTGGCCGATCGATCATAGTACTTTTTCTGAAGGTTCAGCCTTGTCGTCAAACGGTCTTCTATGTCTTCATTCACAGCTGGCTTAAGTAGCTCCCTAGTTATCGGGATGGTTGTTTTGCATCTGCGTTGAAACATAAGCTGGGCAGGAGAGTATCCCAAATGTTTTACAGGCATGTTTCTGTGCTCTAGCAATGCCAATGTTAAATCCTTACGATCGTTTTCAGTTTTTCTCATCAACTGTTTTGCCATTCCAACCCCTCTCTCGGCGAGGCCATTCGACTGGGGATAACCTGGACTGCGTGTAACAATCTCAAAATTCCATTCACGGGAAAACTCTCTCATCTGGGCACTATTATACGGGACATTATCTGCTACCATCACATCTGGAGGCCCGAACCTGCTAAAAACTTCCTTGCACGCTGAAACAACAGATGTCGCTGACTTGTTCTGAATTCTTATGACCTCCAACCAGTTAGAGTAAGCGTCTATTATCACTAAGAAAACTTTGCCTCCGTAAGTGAATATATCAGATCCAACGCGCTCCCACGGCCTGGTAGGTACAGGATAAGGCAATAAGGTTTCCTTAGAATTGCTTCGTGAAAATATTTCACATGTCCTACATTTTGCAACAAAATTCTCAATGTCTGTTGACATTCGTGGCCAGTATAATAGCTGACGTGCTCTAGCTTTGCATTTTTCCATTCCTCCATGGGCAGCATGAATCCGCTCTAGCATGTCTTGTCGCAGCTGCCTCGGTACAATCAATTTATGATTCATGAAGAGCAGACCATCTTCCTCTGAGATCGTATTTCTTTGGTTCCAGTAGTGTCTAACAGCCTCCGTCACATCGTGCTTTTTGTCTGGCCAACCATCTAGACAATATGCCTTCACCATTGCAGTATCGGGATCCTCTTCATTTGAGATGGAATGAGTATTTCTAATCTTATTCTGACAAACACGCGCAAAATGATTCTTTCCTTCACACTTTGAACATATTTTCCCATATGCAGGACATTTACCTTTAAGATGTTTGTAGCCACAAAAGTTACACTCAATTTTCAGTCTTTCAGTTTCTTTACCATGCAAGTTAGAATCTATTTTTTGTTTACTACTAACAACATTTACATTGCAGGAATCCGTTTTAACCACCGAATGCTCGAATTTGATTTTATCGTGCTCATCAATCGCCTTACATTGGTTCTTACTCGTTTCTACAATCGAACAAAATTCGATTGCTTTTTCTAAGTCTAGTTTCGTGTCACGTAGAAGGCGCTCCTGAGTGTTTTTTCTCTTATACCTAGGACTATTCTATCTCTTATCATGTTGTCCATTTCCTTAAATTCACACGATTTAGTAGCCGGCTTTAACTGTTTGACAAATTGACTAAATTCTTGTCCCTCCTCTTGCTTTATGTTATAAAATTTAAAACGCTCAAAAACAACATTCTTCTTGGGACAACAGTACGACTCAAACTTCTGTAGTACGCAATCAATTTTATCCTTTTCATCGTCTTCAAAAGTAAACGTGTTAAAAACATCCAGTCCTTCGTCGCCTACCAAATTTAGAAGCTGCGCAATCTTTATTTGGTCCTTGATTGTCTTACCTTGACTTGTTGCAAGTAAGTACAGCTCAAACTTTTGTCGGAATTTCCTCCAGTTTTCACTCACGTTTCCTTCAAAACACATTTGATCCGGTATTCTAAAAGTTCCAAACTCCATTTTAAATCCCAAGGTTCGTAATTTACACCTAAGACACCATGTAAAATTCTTAAATAAAGATAATCCAAATCATGAACAACAAGCATGTATTTCCACTAGCCATAACCTGACAAACTGTTGTTGTTTACTACATATGTGTAATATTTACTGTTATTGTTTAAACCATATGTTTAATATATTATTAACATATAACACAGTTGCGAAGTTGACATTGGGTACAGCAAACGAAGTTGTCATAACACTGTGGTAAGTCTTCTGGCTGTCCACTATGACAATTTCCCTTCCTTCAAACCCCATTCATGTTCAAGACAGCGGGGGGTTAATGCGAACTGCATGGTTAATCCCTAGCTGGAATATATGTAGACGGCAGGGGGTGAGTAGAAATGCTATGGGCATGGAAACCCCTAGCTGGAACATATGTTCAAGACAGCAGGGGGAGAGGAGTGCGACGGGCATAGAAACCCCTAGCTGGAACATGAGTGGACAGTCTGTCCCGTGCCTCACCCTTTCTCTTCCTTCAATATCCCATCCTTCCGGGGGCCTGCGCAAAATGCCCATTTTGAGGCAGACGTGCTCAACGGTTCGGCCGGGGTCTCCTTATCCACCAATAACAACAACAACAACAACAACATAAGTATACATACCAACATCAGTTGGTATATAACAACAAGGTCTACGCACAGGCATCTGCCCATGTAGACCTTTTCCATAAAATTTTGCTTGGTTAGATTATAGAACATTTTTATTTATTTAGTTTAGTTAAGGAAATATCAAAAGGAAAAAAATCAATAAAACCAACCATGGATACTAAACACAGTAGGAGATTATTATGGTAGTCCAAAAAGACATTTAAAAATATCACAGAAAATATAAATGGAAAGGTAAAAGTTATGTTACTAGTATGACAATGTTCAGAACATTCCAATTATTAAATTAAAACAGTAAAATAAATTTTAAAATAATGCATTTAAAACACATTTAATAGCAAATCAGGGTTTTTAATGAATTTTCAAATTTATTTTCTAAATATTGAATTTTATGGCTAAACGGTTAATTATATCGAAATATTGCTAAGGACAAAAGTTGTAGCTCTTTTCGTGTCAAACATTTTTTACATTTAATTTTTTTTATAGAAGGAATAGTTTTTGAGTAATTGGAGAAAAACTGGTTTTTGGGCGCCATTTTCCAAGATGGCGGCCATAGCACAAGTTTATTTTTCGAGGACTTTTGATATGTTATTCCGGATGTAAATATTAATATATATACCAAGTTTCACACTTATAAGAGTTTTTTTAGGTGATTTCGCTAATATTACTGGACTAATAAGAATAACATGGGAAACACATTTTTGGATTTTCTCCGTAACCAGTTATGCTAAAATAAAAATTCAAAATACCAAATTGTTTGTTTTTTTAAGCTATTTTAAATGAATTCAGTTAAAATTGATGAATTTTGAAAATTTAGGTCCACAAATGCCAAAAACCCATTTTGACCCCTTAGTCATCACTAAATTTGTACTCGTAAAATCCCCTTTCCTTAGACCTTATTTCTTTAGCAGAAATTATGTCACATTCATTAGGAATCCGGTTCGCCCTGATTGGGCCTGTGCCATGGTAGTTCTGTTGTCTAAAATAAACCAGAAGGTTTAATCCTGTAAATAAATTGTCAAAGTAGAGATGGTAAGGTAGTACTTTTTTGTCCCAATTCACTTAGCATTCTTATTATGGGAGCTGCAGCTTTTCCAAAAGCTTTGTCATAAACATCAACATTTTTAACAGACTTCCCTTGATAAACTTCAAAGTCTACAAGATACCCACTAAGTGTATTCAGGCACCATACCTTGTAGCCAAATCGGATCGGTTTACCTCTGATAAACTGCTTACATGAGTGACGGCCGTAATAGGCAATCATGGATTCATCATAATCCAGTTGCTGAACTGGTACAAAATGTTCTCTAAAGTTTATTCTGAGTTTCTCGATAAGTGGGCGAAGTTTCCAAAGTTTAACCTTAGGGTCCATTTTATTGTTATCGACAAAATGCAACAGACTCAATATTTGTGGAAATCTGTTCCGCCTAATACTATTGTAAATAAGCTCATTTCTCATATCATCTCACGTATGCCAATAGAAACGCGATCCTGGTAGTTTATTATAACCCGAAATCGTAATAATTCCTAAGAAGCACTTGAGATCACTTACTGAAACATTGGGGTCTTGAATATTTTTGAACGCTGCATAGTTTTTAATTTCTTGCACCATAAGCATGAAAAGTTCATGGTCAAAAAAGATCTCAAAAAGCTCAACCGGTGAAAATTGGCATATTTAGAAAAGTCACTTTCGGGGAAAACTTGAACAAGTGGCGATGAGAGGTCAGCATTTTCCCATGAACGTAAAGCAGGAATTTGCTTTGCCAGGTATGTTTTGCTACTTTGCTAATTTTTAGCTTTTGGCGTATTGCCCTTGTTAGGTTGCGTTGTAACATTTTAATTTTAAATAGCAGAACTATTCATAGTTTCTTTTGAAATTTTAGCTCTTGGCTTTTTACTTGCATCAGGCTTGTTTGTAACTCTTTCGTTTGATTTTGATTCCGGTTTACGTTTTTTACGATGAGATTTTAGAAGATAGTTTGATGGTGTAAGGGATGTGTCTGACGTCACTAAAAGATTGGATGTTTCCGAGGATTGGTTTTCAAAAGAGTGACTAACTGGCCGGATTCGTCGATAAAATGTATGTTGGCAAATAGATTGAATAAACTGTGTTGTAGGCTGATTGTCCAAGGTGTTACAGGAAAGTAACATGACATTATTGTTCACCATCGTAGTGTATTGATCTTCTCTAGGACCTACAGATTCACTGTCAGTAGCAGTGTAAGGTAGCGTTTCGTCAGGTAAAATATTATAAGGTAAATCCGGTGTAGGCTGAATGTCTAAGGTTTTGACTGAAACTAACGTCGCATTATTGTCAATTGATGTGATATTTTGCTCTTCTATGAGGGACCTACTGTCACTATCAGTTTAGGGAAGCAGCTCGTCAGGTTCCCACAACCTGGATCAAAAGGTAATTTCTATATCCATATACATGATTCCTATGCGACGATCACTGATGAAAATTACCTCAGCATTTAAGTTTTCTGCTGTTAAGGTAAATTAACCTCCGATTGTTCCTTCATCGTCTTCCTGTCCCGAATCCTCATCAGAAAGGACATTTGGATCAGGAGGCTCTATAAAAATGTCATGGACTTCAAAATCTTCCGATTCATTTGCTTGAAGTTCCTCAAGTATTTCTGCTAAATTCATGGACCTGAAATCATTCAAATTATTGTAGAAAATATTATGATAGATCTAATTATGATTATATCTCTTATTAGGCCAGATAGTAACAAAATACGTTATTTACAACTTAAAAATAAAAATACAAGTGTTTAAAATTCAAATTATTTACCCTTGAACATTATAAAAACAATTCTGAAATATAATTAGGCTAGAATATACCACCATGCAAAAACAGCACATTTTTATATAAATTAATAATTTCTATACCCAGCCTAAAATTTATATAATATTATATAAATTTTTATACCTTGATTACACGGTAACGCTTCACTTTGAAGGCGTATCTGTCCTATGCAAATCGAGTAAAGTGTAAATCTACTTGATTAATCTGTTCCTAGACTCATATTAAAGTGAACTATGATAAAAAATATCCAAAAGTTATCTGTAAAATATGAATATAAGCCAAATTACCTCCAACTTGAGCCATAACCTCAAAGCCAATATTTAGGGCACAGCTAGACAGTCAACAGAGCTAGAAGTGGCTGACAAATGACAGGAGTATTTATTTTACTTCTTTCCCAATACACAGTACTGGGTGCAGTGTTGCTACAACTCAAAACTAGGGAGAAAAAAATTCCCCAAAAAACTATGTCTTGTGTAAACATATGGTTACGCGGGGCTTTGAAGGGTTAATGGTGTATAATTGAATTTTTTACTCTATGGAACATAGAGTATAAAATTCTTTACAATCGACTTTAAATTTCTCTTAGGCGAATTTTTGACCCCAAAAGGCTTTTTTATTACTAATTTGATTTCAATGAAATTCTCAGGTTCGATTTTAAGTATTTTAAACTAGGTAATAAACTATAATCGAGCAATTATTTTTAAGTATTAAAAAAGCTTATTTTCCGGAATTTTTGACAGAACTTTAGTTGTTTAGGCTACATGATTTGACTAATGTAGTTGCTATGATCAGTTCATATTCCCCCATCGCAGCTGAGTTGTCGCTGTGTATGCTGAAAACAAAATATAACCTCTTCAGATTTGTTTACATCTGCTCGCCGTTATGTTACGTTTTTAAATAAAATTTAATTGATATTTTGACAGACCTATTTGTTAAATTAAATAGATCAACACCGATGTATACTTGTCGAAGTTATAAATTATGCCAAAAGATAGGCATGTTGTGGAATGAATTGCTATCGAACGGAATTATGCGATTAACTAATTTATGGGATACATCTAATATTTGGAAAAAGATTTAAATGGAACAAGTAATAATTAGAAAGTGTTGTGCCATTGTAGCCTATGTCTCAGGTAAGAAAATATGCATTAAGTGTTAAGTAAGCGTAATTCTACAATACTTACATAACTTGATTTTTATTAATTTGCAATCATGGATTTTAAATTGTATTGTTTTTTTCGCTCTACAATCTATTTACCTTTAATATTATAAGCATAATTATTATTAAGTTACTTGCTTGTTTTGAGGTATTAGCTAAAATCATTGTTTGTATGTATTTATTTGTAGGCTAGGCCTAGGATGTACGCCGGTTGACTTCGGACGGTTAGATGACGTTCCACTCTTCACATTCGAGGAGATGGAAACCTCCGTTCTCTCCCTAAAGAGCAACAAGGCTCCTGACCCGGGCGGATTCCCAGCGAGGCTTTAAAGAAAGTATTTTCAATTAATGCTGACTTGTTGTTGAGAATGTACAACACCTGATTGGTAGAAGGGGTGTTTCCTGCTCCCTGGAAAACCGCCAGACTTGTACTCATCAGCAAGGCAAAGGTGATCCTGAGCTGCCGTCGTCCCACAGGCCTTTTTGCATGTTGGACACGGCTGGGAAGCTGTCCGAGAAGCTGATCCGTTCCCGCCTGACGTCTGCCGTGGAAGCTGCCGGGTACTTATGCCCCCATCAGTACAGATTCAGAAAGGGACGGTTAACGATTGACGCTATCACCGAAGTCCAGAGAGCTGTGAAGAGAGCCGAGAGCCACAACCATTTCTCTCGCTGAGTAGTGCTTCTTGTTACGCTTATGTCAAGAATGCCTTTAACTCGGCGAGGTGGGTCGATATGCTGGATGCGCTTCGCAACACCTTTCGCGTTCCTGCATATCTGTTGCGACTCATCTTGTTGCGGATTATCTCCGCTCTCGAAGCCTGATTTACGACACAAGGGACGGAACTTGGACGATGGAAGTCACTTCTGGTGCCGCGCAAGATTCAATACTCGGCCAGGATCTCTGGAACGTTGCCTATGACAGCCTCCTGAGGTCGGATATGCCTGAGGAAACCACTTTGGTTGGGTACGCCGATGATGTCGCAGCTCTCATTGTCGCACGTAACGTTGAGCTGACCCAACTAAAGTTGAACCGAGTCATGCGTGTGGTCAACACATGGATGTCCGATCACGGTCTCTCGCTTGCTCTCCTCCGTAAGACGGAGATTGTGATCCTTACGAAGAAGAGGATGGACACCGTCGTTCCGTTCCGAGTGGGAAGGGAGGTGGTCCAATCAACTCGTGCTGCTAAGTACTTCGGGATTATGGTGGACACCAAGTTAAGCTGGAGGGATCAGATATTCCGTACGGTCTACAAGGCAGCTAAGGTAGTCACATACCTTAGTAGGCTGATGGAAAATGTCGGGGTTCCACGATCCAGCAGAAGACGTCTGTTGATGTCCGCGGTTCAGTCCGTGCTTTTTTATGGAGCAGAGGTGTGGGCAGACGCTCTCGATAAAGAGTAGTACAGGTTGCGACTCGCCCGGGTTCAACGTCGAGTGGCGCTCGGGGAGTGTTCCGCTTACCGGACAGTGTCCGAGCCTGCCGTCCTGGGGGTCGCCGGAGTTATCCCTGTGAAGCTCTTGGCAGGAGAGAGGAAGGCAATTTATCAGAGACAAGGCGATATTAAAAGGACACGGCAAGAACAGAAGAGCGCTCCCGAACCTTCCAGCAGTGGCAACACATCTGGGAGCATACGACACCCGAGGACGATGGACGAGGCGCGACTTATCAAGCACGTCCAACCATGGGTGAAACGGCGGCCAATTCTTGACAATTCACGGCTATCTCGGTCGTACCTGAACCGGATGGGCAAGACCGGTTCACCGGACTGCATTTATTGCTCGGGCGTTCCTGACGATGCGGAACACACATTCTTCCGCTGCCCCCGTTGGGAAGGGCCCCGCCTGAAGGCCACACAAATTTTTTGGTGCATTTTCGGTGGACTCGGTCTGCCTAAAGATCTTGGAGGAGGAGGGCAACTGGGAATGTTTATCACAGTTCGTCCGGGGCATCCTCCTGGAAAAGAAACATGATCTGGACCGCGAAGTGGCCCAGATCCCTTGATCGAGTGGCTGGATAAGGAGTGAGCCCCACGGGCATAAGCCAAATTTAGGCCTAGCCTGACGTAATGTGATAAACAACTCCAGGTTAGAATCCTAAAGAGTAGAGGCGATGTTTTTTAGTGGGTAAACCCGTTTTTAGGGGAGCCCCACACTACAGGCTTGCCACCTGTGTGCGTTTTTTCTCACCTCTCCCTAGAAAAAAAGCATAAAAAAGCGTCAACTAATAACTCAAAAACTGAGTAAAAAATTCTTGTACGGGACGGACATCGGAGCGTATTCCTAGTTCTTAACACGCCATTTCCTGATCATTTTATTTAAATTTTAACTTTATTACATAATTTGACTTACCATTTTTTTACAAGAAATAAACTAAATGCATTTTTTGTATTTTTTCTATAAGATGATGTTCTTTGTACACTGCCAAAAGATTTAAAACATTCATTCACGCAATTAATTATAATAAAAGTTCTCTCACAGACATGAATCCATGAAAACTCATATTTTTAAATGGCCATGTTAACCATATAGTTTTTATGCCAAACATGATATTTTATTTCCCTGTTTTCAACGTCATTTTTCAAAAGATTTTGATCTGCACCATCTTGATTACGTCATCCCATATGGTGTGACTGCAAAGAAATAGCAATTTTTAACATGTGGTAAATAATATTAACCTACAAATTGATGCCAGACATCATCATCCCACTTAATAGCATCTTAAAACTTCTACTATAGCTGAAAAACTCCTGTCCGTTCTCCAATCTTGTCTCTAGCCTCTTTTTATACTCTCATAGATGTTTGTACTCCTACCATTCAAGTTCGCAGCAAGGTTAAGTATAATGATTCTTCCATATCTCCCATAATACTTGGAGATGTTGCTGTCCATTTTCAATTGTTTCAACCGCGGTGTATAACTCCTCGTCACGGATTAAAGAGCTCGATGCCTGTTTGGCAGCGGCTTCATTGACCAAAACTTTCGTCTTGGGCTCCATAGCGATGTCTGATATAACTCCATAGGCATCCATATATAAATCTTACTGCTGCTAAATGGGCTCTGTGTTATCTTGATTATGACATCTGGTGTGACTGCTAAGCAAAAGCGATTTAGTAAAAAGTGTCTTATAAATACAAATGTATTCTTCCAATATTTTACCTCAAGCTTTAAGTAAATGAACATAATTAAAGAATTTGCAAAATATTTTTAACTGATATAATTCTTTGTGATTGTAATCTATTTTGATATCTTAGCAGAGCAAAGTTAGCTAAAAATAAATATCAAAAGATATTCTATCACTTTATTTATGACCTTACCCGCGAGGTCAACTTCGCCTATCTTATTGTTTATACCAATTGTTTCTTATTGTTCTTTGTTTTGACAACTAATTATTTATTTTCGAAGCATAGTGTACTAGTAGCCAATTTTGACTGATAGGATTTTATAAATAACTAGATTACAGCCCATAAAAAATTATGGTAAATTAATGATGATTATTCATGAATGTGGTGTTTTATAAATTTGAATTGTCACAACATTTATAAAAACACTACCCGATACTTAGTTAGCAACTGTATTTATTTATTTATTTATTTATTTATTAACGGTTACACCATTTTGACATATATGACATGCAATAAATTCACAAACATTCATTACAATGTATAGTACTTATCCACAGTGTTAAAAGTCTCTTCTATCAGGCAGTTGACAGGAACATGCAGATACTTTTCATTCAAATTCTAAACAAAATACATTATTTACACAAAAATTATCAATGACGTACAAGTGATTATTTACAATTATTCAATTATTTACAGTGTGCAATTTCTGAAAAAAAACCGTGCAAACATGCAAAATTTGAATGGCTCTACATTAGTTAGTTACAATGAGGCGTGATATACAAACAAATACTTTAAAAATCTGAACATTCCGAGAAAGACACTAACATATTACAATGTGAAATAAATATGGCAATTGGCAAAAACAAGCAAGAACTTAAATACAATAATACAAAGCTGAAGACATGACAATGTGCAAGCAGACAATATGAAAATTCGTGAGCAGTGATTTGGAGCAAAATGCATTCTGGTTTACATTGGCAAAGAGAAGAAATATAACATGCTAAAAGGCCTTGAATGAATTTTGGGCAAAATATCTGAGAGGCAGAACATAAAGAGGGAAACAATACTGAAATTAATGCAATCCTTTGTGACTGGCATTGAATGGAAAAAGTGTACACATGTGAGAACTAATTCTACATTTGACACATTGTGAACTCATCTGTGATAACACCATGATTCCCTCAAATTCACACTGAAATGGCATTCACTTTCACTTCCATTGCACAACACTCTTGAAGAATCAACTCGAAACTCGCACCACCTTGATCAGACGGCTCCTCCAGGCGTCGGGGCTCAGGCCATCAAAGAAGTCCAGATGAGAGGCAGTCCAATTCCCGAGGCGCATCATTCTCGGTATAGCAGCATGCTGTAGATAGTTGTAGGGGTATGATCTCCTGAAGAAAAGGTCTTGAGACCTGGTTCTGGATGGAACCCGGAACTCGATCCTCCCCAGAAGCTCTTGACAGTTGATTTCACCAGTGATCAATTTACGAAGAAAACACATGTCAGCTATCTCCCGGCGGCTTCTCAATGGCAGCAGACCCAGCGTCGACTGGATGTCAACAACAGATACATCCAAATATTGGTAACCCAACCTCAGCCCGACAAGGCGAACGAATCTCCTCTGAATTGATTCGAGTCTCTCACATTGGCACAGAAGATAGGGAGACCAAAGAACAGAGCAGTATTCTAGTTGCTGGCGGACGTAGCTGCAGTAGAACTGTAGCAAAGTTTGAATGCTAAAGGGATCCCTTGAGATTCTGTAAATGAGGCCCATGACTTTGTTCGCCTTCTTGCAGACTTCGTCAAGATGGAGTTCAGGAGATAAATTATGGGAAAGTTGAATTCCACTTGAGTTGAGTCAAGAATATACTGGAATACAATTGGTTAGAGATTTCGATGAAACGATATAACTTTACACTTCGCTGGATTAAGAGACATTTGATTCTGACTTGACCAGTCCAGGACCTCATTGAGGGCTCTTTGAAGATTCAGGCAGTCCCTCACTGTACTTATCTCGATAATAAGTTTGATGTCATCTGCGAACATCAAGGAACGAACTTGCAGAGTGCTGGGCAGATCATTCACAAACAGTAGAAACAAAAATGGACCCAGCAGAGAGCCCTGAGGGACACCTGAGGTAGCTAGAATTGGGGTAGAGATCACAGATGCAAACTTAAACCGCAAGCCTGCGTTTGGTTAAATAGCTGCTAAACCATCTTAGTAGTTGACCGAAGAACCCGTAGCTCTCCAGTTTCATTAGGAGAGCAGAATGGTTTAATTTGTCAAATGCCTTGGCATAATCTAAGTAGATAACATCCACCTGATTTCCTCTCTCGAAAGCTTAGAAGACGATGTCTTGTAGGACCAATAAGTTGGTGAGGGTAGAACGTCCGGGTCTAAACCCATGTTGCTCTTCCACCATGATGTGCTTCGTAAGAGGAACCAACTGGTTAAGAACCAGACCCTCAAACACCTTAGACAAGGAAGACAAGATGACCACTGGTCTTTGATTTGATGCCTCACAAGAGTCACTAGATTTTGGTATGGGCACAATGAAACCCGACTTAAACACATCTGGAAAGATTCCTTCTCTAAGAGATTTATTGAAGAGTGTCGTTAGCGGTGGGGCTAAGAGATCAGCACAACATTTAAGTACAGAGGGCGGTATACCATCTGGGCCACAACCTTTAGACCCGTTTAAGCCTTGCAACTGTTTTAGAACCTCAGCTTGTGTAGTATGTAGAGTACTTATGTTCAGATTAAACTTTGAGGCAAAAGGAGGGTTACAGTTGCTTGGCGGTGAAAATATGCTGGAGAAATACTTGGCCAGCAGGTTACTCATGTCAGCCGCTTCAGTGGCTTCTTCATTATTATACCTATTTTCGATGGAATAGGTTTACTCTTCTTAATATTGTTGATATGACTCCATAAAGGTCTGGGGTTTTGCCCAAAGGTTGAATCCAGATGGGTAATGTAGTTTCTGTAGCAGACTCTGGAGAGGGTGGAACATCTTCGTCGCAGGTCCCTGAAACGGGTGAGATCGGAGAAATTCCGATGAAGTTTGTACTCCTTATGGACAGACTTTTTTTCGATGGTTAGGTTCCGCAGCTCTCTTGAAAACCAGGAGGGAAAACGAGAGGAACCCATCCGCTTCATGGGGGTATTCTTAAGAACAATTTGTTCAATCTTACTGGTGAAGCATTGGAATAGGACATCAACATCATTAGAGTCTTCAACTGAGAGAAGGTTCGTTGAGATGAGGTCAGACCTAACAGCCTCAATGTTGCAGCGGCGAAAGTCTGGTATGTATGTTGGCGCACAATTGCTGCTATCTAGGATATCCTGATGTTGAATGTCGAAAGACAGGGCTGGGTGATGCAACTCCACACTAACAATGGGATCGATGGCTCCTCCGATTATCACTGAGTGGTCAGGGGAGAAAACAAGGTCTAGAGTCCTCCCTCTAGCGTTTGTGATGCGATTTAACTGCCTGAGGTTGAATATATCCATGACGTCAATTAAGTGCTGGGCAGATAAGGAAGTAGCGGTGGGTGTTGGATGATGCCAATCCGTGCTCGGCTGGTTGAAGTCCCCCATGACGTAATGTGAATGATTTGGGTTATTTTCCAGAGTTGATGCTAGCAGGTTCGAAAAGTTTAGATATGTAGAAGAGGGTTTACCAGGTGGAATGTAAACTGCACAAATGAGAATCGGTTGAGGTCTTAGGTTAAGTGATATGAAAAGAGCTTCATATTCCCCTTGATGCAAGCAGTTCATCGAAGAATTTATGTGATTGCGGACGGCGATTTTGTTTTGTAGTATTAAAAAATGGATTGATCCCCCCTTGAGAGTAAGTCAACTATAAATGAGTATACTGAAAACTGTAAACACTAGAAGCATTGAAAAACTTACTTACTTGCTACTTGTTGTGGATTTCTACAGCTTGCTCCGTCTCTTCACCCCGAACTCATTATTGTAGAACAAAAATAGTTTATGGAAATCATGAGAAGATCGTTAACAGTAGTGTGTTTTTGCGGTTGCTGGCTCAGTTCAATGACCTCTGAGGAATGTGATGACGTCATCGATAAGGTCAACGACCCCGATGACGTCATCGATGACGTAATCGATGACGTCATCGACGATGACGCAATCGATGACGTCATACCCATGACGTCATCAAAATGACGTCATCGATGACGTAATTGATGACGTCACCATCGATGACGTCATCTCTGTGATGTCACACCCATGACGTCACAGAAATGACATGCTAATGACGTCATCATCCATTACATCATCAAAATGACGTCACTGACACTGTTAAGGTCAAGGTCACGCCGAAACTCAAAATTTTTTGGCACTTTTGCCGTTTCTCGCACTACGCTCCGAGTTTCAGTCAGAGTCCACGTGACCTTGACGACTTGGAGCAAATCTGCGATGAGAAACAGCAAAAGTGCCAAGTCAAACTCGAGTTTGCGACATGACCTTGCTTAAACCGTCATCCACTAGTCCTCATAGACCATTGAACAAGCACAACATCCGCAATTTCATATTACTGTGACCTTGAACACTTAACAACTACAGAGCGCCGACACCGATGCGCACCCCACGACAGCCACCGAGTGACTGACTGTCAGGCTCCGTGTACTCTAGGTATATGGGGAAGTGGAGGGGGAAATCTCAAGGTCACCCAAATGGAGTTTTAAAAAAGTAAAAGAGTAGAAAGACTACTCTTGTGCCTCCTGGGCGACCTCATCAATTTCTAACGGACTTGTAAACCAATCCGATCTGTAGCGGCAGGAGTCCAGAAAACAGGTGCACCACCCATCAGGTTGTCCGTAGCACTTCCGACAATTGGTAAGATTGGAGAAGTGAAACTTAATACACCGCTGCGGACAACAAGTATAAAAGTATTTGGATTTGTAGATTTTGAAAGTTTGTAGTACAGGTGGTGGCAGCTGTTGGTTCTTGCATCTACACCTGCAACATCCGAAGCATTCGCATTGCCGGCAGGCCAGCCCATCCACGTGCCACTTTGGTAAGAGGAAACACTTATCCTCACAGCAATAGGTTGTCCCCGTCTCTTCCTCCCAACGCTTCTTTGCACAATACGTGACGCCTTGTATCTCCAAACACCTATGCTCGCAACATGAGACACGCTTAGTTTCCATACTTGATGTTGCTTCGGCGAGGGAGCAAGATGAAGTGATGCCGTGGTCAGCGTGAATGGAGCTTATATAAACTAAGGTGAGTGGAGGGGGAAAGGTCAAGGCCATCCAAATGGAGTTTTAAAAAAAGTCAAAGAGTAGAAAGACTACTCTTGTGAGTCTATAGCGATTTCATTGATAGTGAGTGCTTCGGTATGCCAAGTTGATCTGTACTGGCATGCTCCTAAATAATGTTTGCAAAAACCTGCAAAATGATTGTTGCACATTTTGCAGCCAGTTAGCTGTCTTAGTGTGAATTCAATGCAACGTTCAGGGCAACAAGTGTACTTATGCCCTCTCATCTGGTACACATGGAATGTCTTCAACTCTGGTTTAGGCTTCTTCCAAGACTTGCACTTGCACATGCACTGACCAAAAGCTTCACATTTTCTACACGCCAGGCCATCCACCATATCAATGTCATTTGGCCATGAAAAACATTTCTGTTCGCAACAGTAGTTGAGTTGACTCTCCATGTTGCTGTAGTGAAGGCGCGCGATGAAATGATGCTGCAGTCAGTGAGAGTGCACTTTAAATAAACTCAGTGGAGGGGGAAAGGTCAAGGCCATCCAAACGGAGTTTTAAAAAAGATAACTAGTCGTCCTCCTCCTCCTCGTCCGTTGTACTTGGAGAGCTGTCAGACGAAGAGCCCCGTGCAGGTGCTCCCCAGATGAAAAACAAATCAATTTTAAAACGAAGACCAGGATCTTGCATCATCAATTCCTTTAATTTGTCACATACTAAGTCGACCTTGTGTAAGGTGTCAACAACAAGCTTCCAATTTGTTGGCTCAATATAACTTGTAGTAGAGTCCGCCTCGCTGATAACCACATCCTCCGACCGTATTGGAGTGTAAAGATGTGTAAAGTTCTTTGGCTGAAGCTGAGGCTCAGGCTGGCTTGAAGTGGAAGGTTGAGTGTGGACCCCTGTCGCATCGAAATCCATAGTCATTCTACATTCAATGTTGGGGTTTTCGTTTAATACATACACCAATTTCTCATGCAACATATCCACTTCTGCCGAGTCTTGCAAATGAACATTCCAGGAAAATGGCCATTCTTCATCCGTAGTGGAGTCAACTCGAGAAAGAGTGCTGTCCGCCATGATAGCTAAGCAAGGAATGATGTGAGCTACAGAATGTGGTAACAGTATTGAAAAGTAGAGGGGGTAAACCAAAAGTACGTGGAGGGGGTATTTTCAAGGTCATTTAATTTGGGTTTTAAAAAAAGGAAATAGTGGAGGGGGAATTCTCAAGGTCATCCAATTTAGGTTTTAAAAAAAAGGAATGAAGCTTACTCCTCTTCAGCCTCGTTGTCCCCTGCATCTTCATCAGCCTCATCTTCATCGACGTCAGACTCGCCGTAAGGGTAGATCGGGGACATGGGCGAATATTGTGGAGATTGTTGACCGTTGTTGTCGTCCCCTTGCATTCTAACTTGGGAAAAATCATAATTTAAATTCATTTGTATTATGATCCCAGGGTTGTCCCGCAGTATTTCCTTCATACGTTCGCAAATCGACTCCAAATAGTGTACACTATCGATCGACAGTGTCCAACCCGTACTTGTACCGACATCAGTAGTGGAGTCAGCTTGGCTGATGGTGTTGTCTGCCATGGTTGCTTGTCGGACAAGGAATGACGGTTGATGTGATGCTCATGCAGGAACATGGTGAAGTGGTGGGGGGCGTGGTGTAGTAGTGGGGGAAGTTTCAAGGTCATCCAAACGGAGTTTTAAAAAAAGGAAAACCTACAAAGTAACATTAAAACTTTCCAATTGATGGTGGCGGGCGTTTTCTTCCGCAACCTTGCCGACACATGTGACTATGCCATACAGTATGAAAAGTACAACCATAATAAGGCCGAACAATAAAAGATAGCCGTTGACTATCATGATATTTTCTGAGTGGATCTGCTTTCTTCTTATCGCCCTCTCCTGCATCCTCTTCTCCAACTCGTGGACGAAGTCACAACATGCGTGAGGACATCTTTCATCTGTTGGTAGGTTTGCCATTGTTGATGTTGTCGGTGTGGCTGTTGAAGATGGAATGAGGTTTCCAATTGCGATGTGCCATGTACACCAATAGTCAAGTGGTGGGGGTAACAAAGCAGTGGAGGGGGAAGTTTCAAGGTCATCCAAATTGTGTTTTAAAAAAACCTATCTTGTTACTGAGCTTATATGTCAGTAACAAGATAGGTGTTTTTGCTCTTTTACTTCTTTAATATAATGAAAAAATATACATATTCTACAATGGTTAGGACAAGAAATACAACTGCTAGTCAGCTGAAGTAGTCCAAGTTGTCTGGCTCGGTCTTCATGGACGCTGGTGAGGAAGCCGTTGAGGAGTGTCCAGGCTCTTCCTTTGACTGCCGGGTGTTCCGTATATTGCAAGCGTAAACTTGCACATTTATACGGTAGCCTCGTGCCACCATCAGCTGCAACTCCTTGTATAAGTCGTTTAGCTCCTGCTGAGTCTTGATGCTCACCTCCTCGTAACTTGCGCAACTGACGTTGAGAGACATCCTGATGTTGCTAGGTTGGCTGCTGGAGTAGAAATGAAGCCGAGGCACAGCGTTTGGAGGTACATGGAAAAGTGGTGGGGGTAATGGTGGTGGGGGTATGGAAGATGCAATTAAACACTTCTAAACTTTTTCCATTGATACAAAGGGATGGAACAAATAGCACAGGTGTCCTTGTAGTTTTCAAATCTAAACATTGGTGCTAGAAATCCAAACTGTTTTCTACCACCTTCCTGTACGAACCGTCGAAGGTCTCTGACGGCAGCATTGCCACAAGGCCTACAAAACTTTTCCCCGTCTTGGAACCTATACCAGGAGTATCCCGAATACCCTCTATTATCTTTCTTGTACTCTTCGATATCCTGTTTTACTGTTATAGGGATATTATCTCGTAAAGCCGTCTGGAATAAAGATGCGTCAGTTATAACTCGTTGTAAGCAAAGCTCGTACAAGGTGCTCATCGTTTGCTAGTTGGCAACAGAATGACCGTTTTTCGCATCCAAGCAGGTTTGAATCCTAGTGCGGTAGTGGGGGTAATTACGGTAGTGGGGGTAGTTGTAAAATGCAAAGGTCAAAGGTCAAGGTCACCCGCGAAGTTTAAAAAAAAAATGCAACATATCAATACGTGAAGTTTGTCACATATTGATATGTTGCATTTTTTGTTTTTTTTATTTTTTTTTTGTCTTTTATGATTCGTTTATTTATAAAACATTACAACAACAACATATGTACAACATTAAAACTTAAATCTAACACTGCTGCTTGTCAGCGATGTGGATGGTCAACTCTGTAGAATTGCTACCCGTGCAGCCGTGCGACACCAGGTATAGACACCCGGGTTGAATAGAGCGAAGATCCTCGTTTTGTAGAAGATGGACGAATCTCTTGGGCAGGTACACCTGGAACTTTGGTTCATCCCCCGGAGTAAACGGCGCCTCGCTGAGACTGCAGCAGATGGCCTCCCCAACTGTAGTCTCCATCTTCTTCATAGCATGGATTATGTAGTGCTTCTCGTCTTTTAGTTCCGAGCACTTCTTTACAGGTAATATTGTTGACTTGGAGTGAGCATTGAACTGCTCGACCAAAGTCTGAAGGAACTGGTGAGATGCCATGGTCAGGTTACAGATCGTCTTCTTGCTCGGAGATGTTGTCGTCTCGGAATCTCGAGTAATACTCATGCCAGGTCCCTGTCTGCTCCCCGCTTATATACTCTCCGTTACCCCCACCACTCCCCACTTCCCCATTTTGAAGGTAAGAGGCGAGTTTATAGGCATTTTTCAAAGCGCAATGTCTATCTTTATCATGTTCTGGGCTTTTTGTACAAATACATATGGTTTCCAGCATGTATTGATAATTCTTATCCAATTCCACATCATCAACCGGAACATGAGTAAATCCTTCAATCCATCTTTTCTTTTCCAGCCCCTTTGTGTAAATATTGGTAAACTTGTCTGAAAAGTGATGCATAATGTGATACAAGTCCGTGTAACTTGTAAAACCATCATACCAATCGATATGATGGAAGTGTTTTGAAATCCATCTGTTGGTAGTAGCGGCTTTACTAGTTAAAGACGAATAAGAACATGGTGGTTTAAATAAAAACTAATAAGGAACACTTGTATTCATGTCCAAAAACACAAGTTCTTTTATAATGAATCTATCATCATTACCACGAAACGCTTGAAACTCAATAATACCAGGCTTGGACTTTACTTGTTGTTCTTCTCCCTTGTCCATTTTGAAGGTCACAAGTCTGCTCATTACGAAGTCAGGAGGTCAACTGATTTCCACACCACGGTAGGTACTACTTTTATACCCGGCCGTACAGTTGTTGGCGCGTTGGTGTATATTTAACGTGGGCACCGTCCCCAATAGGCCTAACCCCACAAGATTTTGGTTATTGTTTTAAAAACTAACCATTGTTATTTAAGTTTCCATCTTTATATTTTCCTTGTTTTCATTTTCATCACTAACACTTGATTCTTCTCCTCCATCTTCCTCTTCTTCCTGTTTTACTGATTTCTTATGTAGTTGAGCGTACTTTTCCAATTGTCTCCACATCTGTACTTCATGAGGAACTCTATTAAATATAGAAGTATCTACAGGTCCGTATAATATAGGTGCGTCCGGTTGTTTGTCCAAAGTGTCTTCCAAATAATCTTTAATAATCGAACTTGAAAACACCAGTTGTCTCAAGTATCTTGTTATAGGTTCAGTAGCACAAGTTAAAATGAAAAACTCCTCTCGATTAAGTTGAATTTTGTTATCATGTCTTGTTGTGTCTCTAAACCGTAGCTGATGATCACCACGTTGTTTAATAATATCAATTTCCACATTTGAATCAAAAGTCCTACCCTTGTCTTTCTTCCAAACATGTTACTACTTAAATAGCATTCTAGTAGATGCAAATGTTTCATAAACGATTCCCAAGCACTGTCCGTAAACAAAATCATTTTGGGTCCATGAGTTAAAATTACAGTAGGGGAATAATCTGTAGATTTCATAACACCGATTAAAACACTTTTATCCAAACTGAAGAGATTGGGTAAAATATTCGCAAAATACCTCACTTAATATGTTTGGAGAAATATTATCTTCAATATCCCTTTTTCTCTTTTGTATAGTCTTTCTTCTTTTACCTTTTTCTTCAACATTATTACTGGCGTGAAGTTGTCCGCAAACGTTTTGTTCACCTCCTTCCTGGTGACCTTGAGGATCTAAAAACTCAGATATCTCCTTCTCAATATCTACCACATTTTCAGGTGTACCACTAGGAGAAGCCATATTGAATACGATGCTACCCATACAACAGTAGGCAACAAACTGATGAGGAGCGGTCTGTACGCTCTGCTTTTATACTCGCGGAATGAAACAAAACCGGTTCTTACAATACATTTTTAACAATTCCAGTTAAAGGTGTGTATGTTACGATTTTATCATGTAGAATTAAACAGTATGCAGTTGTATTAGCCGGTATAGCATCGTTGAATTCCATTTCTATTTTTATATCCACACTTGATGACTTTACTGATTCATTTTGTTTAGAACAATCGATTACAACTATTGGGTAGGCATCGAAATATTTGTCAGGTGATAATAAAGGTGTATTTGTTTTACCGTAATATGAACTTTGGAATCTCGCGTACATATCGTACAATATACTGTATTTCTTCTTAGTGAATGACACATTTAAATTGTCGTATGGAAAGAATTGTGAATTTAAATAAACTTTAATATTTTTCAAGTCACAATGATCAAATTGTCCTGCATGTTTAGTAATGGCGTCTCTTCTACCTGTTTGTAAACCAAATATAATATACCTGGCTCGTTCTACATAATTCGATGTTTTAACAGTCCAAGTGTGTCGATCCGTAGTAGGTAAACTGGGATGCTCATGAAATTCCCAACTTCTAAATGGAATAACAATATCACGATCGGCTTTTAATTTTCTTAAAAGTAGCATTCTATGCTCGTCAGCCAATTTAACATGTGGAACTCTCCATACAATTTTGTCTAATTTTAATTTCCATTCTAAAGTCGCATCTGTAGTAGCATCTGCAGCTTTAATAATGTCTTTATCGTTAGAAGATCTCAACAAAACTAATTCTTGTTTAACGTTTAATATTATTTTCCTATAATCTTCAGCAAAACCAAGCAGCAAACGTAATGGAATATGAAAATCAAAATATCCATTTGGATTTGGAGTGATCGTGTCAATCGTAGGTAATACCCATCCGGCAGGTTTAAGTAAATTGGTTTCATTGGGTGTTATAGATGTTAATCCTTTTAAAGTTGTCGTAATACCTACTTTTTTAGTGGAATCAACTGTTACACCTGATATTTCATATCTAATTTCATCAAATAGGAAAGCCATAGGATTATTTATAAATGGAACTGTTGTACCAACAGTAGTACCGTCCTTTTTAGTAACTTGTCCTTCAATATACAAGTAACTTTCACATGGTAGTGTGTAAATGTCTTGATTTTGTATGGGAATACGAATTTCATCGTTATTGTTTAATTTCGATGAAGTGTAAGGGTTGTGGGTGTGATATTCTTTTTCCCATAGGGTTTCGTCGAATGTTGGACCCTGCGCTATATCCAGTATATCCATACTCGGTTAATTTTAATCCAATTCTCTCTAAGAAACGAATGTTCTCGCGTGTTAACTCCTCCACAGCTGAAGAGCTACTAATGCGGTTTCCCGTAGGTTGTTCGCTTTTAAATGTTAAACCCATGGTTTTGTATTAAAGTGTCGATTTTAAATGTAATCTAATCGTAATAGGCTCTTCTCTGAAGTCTACCAAGTTACCGTCTTGATCCAATACGCTCAACACGATGTCTGAAATGAAAGTGGTGTTCAACGGTAGATATACCAGGTTTTGTGGCTTTTCAACAATTTTAAATCCAGGTGGTACACTTGGGTAAAAAGTATGTATGATGTGGGTGTTAGCCCCATCCCTGTAAGCACCTTGTATAATGTTACAAGTTATGTCTATACTATTGACTTTTAATATTGTTACTGTTTTCTTACCGGAATGTGTTACATCTGGTTCTAATACAGGCCCATCGTTGGAAAATCCTAATAAATCACCAATTGAGTTTGGTTGAGTGAAATCTATATAATATTTGGAAGTAATTTCAGCTTTCATCGTATTATTATTACCTTTTAATGTTATATTGTCTTTTCCCATTTTAGTTTGCAAAAATTCATTTATATGATCAATTTCATAAGAACCTGTGGGTAACCTGCACTCTTGTAAGTCTGTAAATTTTCCACTGGCATCCTTTCCCTTATAATAATGCAATATGTTATTTTTACCTTCCGTAACATTGGGAATAGAGTTGTACGTTGTAAAATCCAATAGTGCCGCCTCCCAAAACCTTCCTTTTTGCAAGCGTAACGCTGGAAAAAGGATACTTCGTAAAGTGGACGATTTTCCTGTTAATGATACCGTATAGGAAGACATCTCAATAGTGACTGATACTTTTAGCTAGAAATTCCAAACATAAATGGCCGCATATTGAAGTATTATCAGGTTGTTCTCTTTTATAGTTATAATATATGTTTTTAGCAGATTTAAAGTAATTTTGAAGTTCTTTTGGTGGTGGCAAAGTACCGAAACTATCAAAATAATATACATTGTTATTTAGTTTCTTATAACAAACCCAATGGGTGCCAGGCCCTTCAGTATTATCCAAATTTACAATTCCAGTCTCATTTTGCCACATTTTCTTTGGTAAACTGTCTTTCATAAACACACCGCGAAAAAATGGTATTTTTAAACAGGAAATATATTTAAATAATTCAATATTGGTTAATGCTTTATGTGGTATGACCAATTGATTTCTTTCATTTAATATGCACGATAAGGTCTTAGGTAAAGACCTGCCCCGTTTTTTACCATTGACCACACGGTGGGCTTCTTCCTGCCTTTTCTTGTAGTTCGTCGTCTTCTTTTTATATTTCCTCCATGTTTTCTTGTGGTTGACCTCCTTTTTACTCTCCTTCTCCTCCTTCTTCCACCTCCTACTGCTGTTTTAGCCTTCATACCTGCTGTTACTGCTAAAGCTGCTGCTTTTTCTGCTATGCTAGCGTCACTTGATTTTACTCGTTGCCAAGCTATGTCCGCAAGCTTTTTGTCAGCTATTGATCTATTTTTTGAATCGGCAAACGTGGAATATGCGATATCGTGTTCTTTACAAGCCTGATCTAACTTGTTTATGCCAGGATCGCCTCTTTCCAGTCGTTTTTTCAATTTAGTTCCTGGTCCGCAATACTGATAACCTCCTGGTATATGAAATTCGTATGGTAATGCGTCTATTGCTCTATTTACTATGGATCCTACTGGAATTTGTTTTAAAGCTTTACTTAACAGAGAAACCGCTGTGGACGTGATCCCACCTCCTTTCCTTGCAGTGTCTCGATATGGACTGATGTACTTGAACGTCATTATTGTCCTTTTATAATCGCAATGTGCAACTCATGTGTTAACTCTATGACGAGTTGGAAATAAATGAAGTTGTTTATTGTGTTCTTTTATTAAATATCAATATCACCCCAATTTGATGATCTAAACTGTTGTGTATTAGGGTGAATAAAGTACTTTTTAAAAATTTCCTGTTTAATCCAACGACCTCTCGAGGCTTCATCCCAAATTTTATGACCTGGCCCTCCTCGAAGAACTTCCGGTGTGAAATGATTGTGTAAATCAAATATCGCATTACCTAAAAGTAGTGGGGAATGGCTACAGTTGGCTCAGGTCAAGGTCAGGCGGTTGTAAGTGTTGTAGGGGTAGTAGCGGCTGGGGTTTTTTTTGACAGTGATGGGTGGGTTTGGGAAGTGGGTCAAGGTCACTCAGAGGGGGTTTTTAAAAATATATTTATTTAATAAAAACTCATTAATGATTGGAGAATTGCTTTCTCATTATTTGTAGCAGTAATAGTTATTTTATCACTCTGTATGATAGGAGTCAGTGCTTGTTGTAAGTATGGGTGAATCCAGCTGTGTGTTCATAATTGCAAAAAAGGAGAGGTCCTAGTTGGTTACAGTGTGAGTTGATAGAGCAGAACAAGACATGTGTCTGAGGAAGAATGATCATATAAACCTGGTAATATAGTGAATAAGAATAATTGGATAGGATCGTCAATAGGTGTAACAAGATTGAAATTTTGATATTTCAGCATTTCAGTTAAGACAGAGTGTAAAATAGGATCAGTAGAACAAGTATTACAAAGGTTAGATTTTACAAAGTACAACGGGTGAAAACTGAAGTATTTTTTAAGCTTACTCAATGTAGTACGCGGTTTTGAAATTGTAGAGTTAGATTGTTTCTGTAAAATGTGTTTAGTACGCAAAAGTTTTAAATGTAAAGTGTGCGAATCCATAATAATATTGAAAGGGGAGATATGTACTCTCCAAAATTCAGCGAGTATATGATTGGTGCCCACGAGTGTGTCTGAATATATAGAGACCAATTAGCATAATAAGCGCAAACATATGTTAGAGTAACAAGAGTAAGTTAAAAAAATGTTTGATAGTCTTAGAGACTTATGGATAGATGTTTACTGTCGCCCTATCGCCATTAAAATGGCGCACGCGTGAGGTGCCGATGCCGCTTATATAGGGTTGTGTAAACCCCCCCTAACCCCCTCCCCTAAGAGAATGAGATAAAAGGGAAGAACTTTGGAGATTTCAGTTCTTTGTCGGGGCGGCAGCGTAGCGAAAGGTTCTAGTAGGGGGAAAAAATAGTTAATAAATTTTTGTAAAATTTTTAAAAATTACCGCTAGTGGTAGAAGTTAGTTAATTATTTTATAAGGGTTTAAGAACTGTGTCGTAGACGATTAATCGCAATTACATCTAGCATTTGTACAGGTAAAAATCGCAGTATAATAATTATATATTAATATATGGGTGTTAACTGTTTATAGTCTAAGTAGTTTAGTCTAGCAGCAGAAGTTAGTTAATTATTCCGTAGGGGTTAGCTTGTATAATAAGTATAAACTAAAATAAAAATAGTAACACAAGATTATTTGATATATTATATATATAAAATAAAAGTGTATTTTTATATGTTAAGAAATAGTTGAAAAAATAAATTACATAAAAAAAAATAGCAAGCTTAACAGGTGTAAGTTAAAACAAAACATATGTAACATTACTAGGTGGTAGAGACTTACAGATTAGTTGTTTCAGCTGCGGTACCTGAGGAGTGAATGGCAGACGCGCGACCGCGTTGTGGCTTATATAAGCACAGATATTAATTATGTTGAACTTGACCCCCCCCCCCCCCGAGGAAAAAAGTAATGACCCCCCCCCCCCGAGGAAAAAAGTAATGACGACCCCCCCCCTCCCCCCCCTCCTCCCCCCCCGTCACTTTCACTCATCAATATAAATTAGGTTGATAGTGGTTACATTTATGTAACACCAATTTAGTTTTGATGTTGCCAATAGTTTAATAACTATAGTTAAGCGGCAAAAAAGGACAGATAATTTTCTGCCATTACTCAGATGATAACAGGCAACAATTATGGTGTTACGCGATGGGGAAAGCCTCAGTTAAGTTTAACGGCGGATTAAACCAGGTGTTGCCTAACGTTAATTGCAAGGTACAACGCTCCACCTGCATTAGCGGCGACCTACATGTGACGAATAGATCATTGGAAATTTCCACTGACGTT
The DNA here is from genome assembly GCA_030545055.2 of Neoaliturus tenellus. Taxonomy (NCBI): domain Eukaryota; kingdom Metazoa; phylum Arthropoda; class Insecta; order Hemiptera; family Cicadellidae; genus Neoaliturus; species Neoaliturus tenellus. Next base: position 37,329 of record JAQYXR010000718.1, read on the forward strand.
GGACGTTAGACGTTGTACCCCCTCAAACCCCTACTGTCCCCCTACCACTTTGTGAGCCGAGAACCTTTCTGGCGACTATCGCTGAGTTAGTTCGGAACAATTCGTCGGACGCGATGGTTGTTCCGAACTCAGAGGGTAACTCAAATGTATAAGCGGCCGATATATATTTGAGTTACTCTTGCTGTTAGGGTTTTAATATTAATACTTGTTGTGTGTGAGTGTGTGTGCAAAATGTTATTTTTAGTTTTAAGTTGTGCTAATTTTAAGCTTTAATTTGCGCATTGCGATGTTAGCATTAAGGTGTTATGGTATTGTTGATGTTTGGAAAATGTGTTTTTGATGTTGAGTTTTGGTATAATTATTGTATGTGTGTGTGTACTAATAACCTTTCACAGCTAGCTGTTAGGAGGGTAGATTAAATTTAAATTTAAATTATAGAAGTTCTGTTGAACTTCATTAAATATGGGTGGGACATGCGTGTTGTGCCATAGGCAGCGCATATTTTTATTTTTTTTAAATTTTTAATTTTTTGTTAGGAAATAATTATATTTGGGTGGGTTTAGATTAAGGGTGGGAGGTTAGAGTTGCGTCTTGCATTAACTGTTCCAGACTCCCTATTGTAAAATTGGAATGGTCAGGTCCAGTGCCCAGGCCCGAGGCCGGCCGCCCGTATCACAGCCCACCAAACTGGATCGCCACGTGCGTGCGGGCCAAAAATTGGGATCCCTTGCAAGACGTAACTATAGCGGGTTGGGATTTGGGGAAGTGTTAGGCAAACAGAGTGGTGGGGATGGCTCCGGCCGTCCCCATCACTTTGGTAAATTATAATTTTTTGGTGACCTTGACCTCAATTAGGTTAATTAACCCCCCCCTCCCCCCCCCTCCCCTCCCTCTCTCCCCCTCCCCCTCCCCTCCCCCTCCCCCTCCTCCCCCTCCCCCTCCCCCCTCCCCCCCCCCACCCCCTCCCCCTCCCCCCCCCCCCCTCCCCAGCAATAATCTGGATTAGAAAATGACTAATAACTCAAGAATGGTTTGCCGGAATAGGGCAAGTCATACATCAATGAAAAGCTCTAATTAAGAGCAATATTGTGGTAAAGACAGAATTGTATTATTTTCTTTTACTAAAATTGTACCATAAAAAAAAACACCCTCCACTCAATGACATGACGATATAAGAGTGGTGTGGTTTGTGTTGAGAACATTCTTCACCTATAATAGCTAGAGTGAACATATCTCCCCGAGATGCGTCAATATTTTACAACAAATGTACAAAAGTTGAAAAAGTATTGGAGCTGGACGAAGAAAACGATGAAGAAATTAAAATGCCTTTGTTAAGTGAAAATGTTGTAACAAGAATATTAGTGGATCCAAATTCTCCAATGGATGTTATAGGAAGGTTTTTAATTGAAGTTATGACATGGATAGAAAATGGAAGATTAGTAAACATAGGATCTCCAATTTTAGTTAATGGTAGACATACCTTTGGTGTATATTGGAGAAACAGCGATCTGTTATGGCTATGGGCGGAGGTGTATGCGAAGTATTTGCAATTGGAAGAAAATATGGGGTATTATCATTACTTTTCAGCTTTGGTCTTAAACTACTAATTCTAACATTTTATATAAAAAAAACCTTACAAATGTAGTGGGGGAAGCATTATATAAAGGGAGCAGGAGAGAGAAGCATTTTATTTCCCTGCTAAATTTGAAAGAGTAAACATCAACACGATGCATCAATGTGATATTTGCTCAGAAACTTTTCATGATAATATTCTACTAGAAATACATAAAGAATTATTCCATAATAATAATGAAAATGTAACAGAAACCGAATATGAAGATTTAAAACTATTTGAAGAAGAAGAACCACAAGAAGAACAGCAAGAAGAAAAAGAAGAAGAAGAACATAAAAAAGAACCATTAGCAGGACCATCTAATGAAATACCAAGTTTAAAAGTATTTGCTTTAGAAGGTAGAGTAGTAATGCACCACAAAATTCAAAATGAAAAATTGGAATTGGAGCAGTTTTTAAAGAAGCAAGTACAATTGCAAGAAGAACACTCACAGAAGAATTAAGAAGACTAAACTTCATTAAATTTAGCATAATACTAAATGCTATGTTTACTAATGTAGAAGGCGAAATGTCACCAAGAGGATTCATAACAAAAAACCAGACCATCATGGCAAGTTCAGATATTAATTCAATAGTTGAAGATTGTTTGGAAGAAATATTAACAAAAATTCAAGATCATGAAGGAAGAGGATCTGGTTGGAGTTTGGTTAGTATTGAGGGTATGGATATTAGAGTTCATAAACATGGCTACGGATTAAGGGGTAGCAGTTATATTTCACTCCCAAAGAAAATTTCACACACCAAATCATGTATAAATGTTCAAATTGAAGATATGGAATGTTTTAGATATGCAATGACGGCAAAATTTGTACCACCTGACAATGCAGTAAGACCCAGTGAAGAATATGAATTACAAAGATATAGATATAATTTCCAAGGGTTGACTTACCCAGTGGCTTTGAAGGACATCCCAAAGTTCGAAAAACAAAACCCTGGAACATCTGTTAATGTTTTTGGTTTGGACAGTTTGAATAAAGTGTACCCATTGCGTGTGGTGAAGAATGAACTCCCAGACCATACAGACTTATTACTACTTACAAAAGGTGATGTTTCCCACTATGTATGGATTAAAAAATTTGAAACTCTTGTTAGTAATCAATTATCTAAAAATAGAAATAAGAAGATAATTTGTAAAAGATGCTTTAATTTTTGTGAAGAAAGAAGAGAAGGAAACGAATGGTTACAAGAGCATAAAAAACTATGTAACAACAACTATGAAGCAAAAATTATCTTACCGTGTGCAAGTAAGGCAGAGTTAAAATTTGAAAAAATCTCCCATCAATACCGGATTCCCATTGTTGTCTATGCTGATTTTGAATCTACACTAGTTCCTATTGAAGATAATGATGGCGATGTAGCAAAGAAAACTGTTAAATATCAGATACATGATCCAAACAGTTTTTGTTTAATGGTTAAATCTACTCTTTCTGAAGAATATTTAAATAGATTTAATTTAACTTCAAAACCTATTGTCTATCGTGGTGTTAATGCTTCTAAAATATTCCTTGATCAGTTGTATACAATAGCGGAAAGTGTTGAAAGATTGTATAGTGATATTATACCAATGATACCTTTGGATGAAGAAGAAGAGATTCAACATGAAAATGCAACTCATTGTTATTTATGTACAAATGAATTTACTGTGGAAAATCACAAGGTTCATGATCATGACCATCTGACAGGTTATTATAGAGGTGCTGCATGTAACAGCTGTAATATCAACTACAAGATCCCTACAAGTATACCTGTAATATTACATAACCTTAGTGGTTATGATGCGCATTTTATCATTCCGGAATTAGGAAGAGATAATGGAGAAATTGATGTCATAGCTGAAACCACGGAGAAGTTTATAAGTTTTACTAAAAAAGTTGGAAATATAAAGCTTCGGTTTTTAGACTCTTACCGTTTTATGCCATCTAGTTTAATGAAGCTTTCTGAAAACCTGAGAACAGAAGATTTAATAGAAACTAAGAAGATTGTAAGTAATGACAAGGTTAATTTAGTTCTTCGCAAAGGTGTTTTCCCGTATGATTATATAGATAGCTTAGAAAGATTTAATGAAACATCCCTTCCACCAAAAGAAGAATTCAAAAGTAAACTATATGACACAGATATATCCCATGAAGATTATGAACATGCGTGTAGAGTATGGAATGAATTAGGATTTAAAACACTTGGAGAATATTCGGACTTTTATGTAAAACTAGATGTAACTTTACTTTGTGATATAATGGAAGAATTTAGAAATACATGTTTTAAGGCATATGGATTAGACCCTCTGCATTCTTGTACATCACCTGGACTAGCTTGGCAAGCAATGTTAAAGGAAACAAAATGTAAACTCCAACTTCTTACAGATATAGACATGGTGCTGATGTTGGAATCAGGTGTTCGAGGGGGACTAACTCAAAGCGTAACACGACATGTAAAGGCAAATAACAAATATTTGCCCAATTTTGATGCAACAAAACCAACTACATATTTAGGTTATTTTGATGCAAATAACCTTTATGGATGGGCCATGTCGAATCCTCTTCCATTTGGCGACTTCAAATGGATAGACCCTGATTCTATTGGAAACATTATGGATATAGCAAAACATGGAGATACTGGTTATATTTTGGATGTAGATATTGAGTACCCTGAACATTTGCATGACCACCATTATGATTTACCTCTACTGGCCAAGACAGAAATATCACCAACCGGTAGATGGCCTAAATTAATGATGACTTTAACCAACAAATCAAGATATGTTGCTCATTATTGGGTAATACAACAAGCCCTAGAATTAGGATTGAGAATAACAAAAATTAATAGAGCTTTACAATTTTCTCAATCCTGTTGGTTAAAGTCATACATTGACAATAACACAAAAAGAAGAACTGCAGCTACATCTAATTTTCAAAAGGACTTTTTTAAATTGATGAATAATGCGATATTTGGCAAGACACTGGAAAACAAAAGAAAGCATAAGAATGTGAAATTAGTTAGTGATCCGGTAAAACTACAAAAGCTGGTACAAAAACCTAACTTCGGATCATCCATAATAATCAACGAAAATCTTGTAGCTGTTTCCATGAACAAAATTTCAATTACAATGGATCGTCCTTTATATGTGGGGATGTCTATTCTAGATATTTCAAAGACTCACATGTATGACTTCCATTACAACAAGATGGTTAAATTTTATGGAAGAGAAAACATCGGCATTGTATACATGGATACGGACGCTTTTATTTATTGGATAAGAACTAAAGATATGTATGAAGACCTACGCTGTTTTATCTACAATAACGACTTTGACTTTTCTGATTATCCACAAGACCATCCCAACTACGACAATGGTAGAAATAAAAAGGTATTGGGAAAGTTCAAAGACGAAACAAATAGCGTGCCAATGGAAGAGGTTGTTGCTTTAATGTCTAAATTGTATTCATTTAAATTGTACAAAAATGAAAAAAGAGAACATGAAATCGTGAAGAAGGCCAAAGGTATAAAAACCTCATACCTGAAGAAGAATGTACAGTTTGAAGAATACAAGAGATGCTTATTTGAAAATGTTGAGACAACAGCAACATTTAACACCATAAGAAGCTTCAACCATCGTCTCTTCAGTATAAAGCAAACCAAATGGGCTTTGAGTTGTAAGGATGATAAGAGGTACATCCTGGAAGATAATATAAAAACTCTACCATTTGGACATTACTCCTTATACCCTATCGACCAGTAAACCTATTCTTCGTCCTTTACCTTCTTCCTTTTTCCTTTCCGTAAAGAAGAGGGGACATGACAAGCTCAATGTCATGTTCCCTCTTTTTCACACCAATGTAATATGACCTTGACCTATAATCTTACCATATAAAAGAGGATAAACCATTTTAGAGATCAGTACTTTTACAAGCGGTGTGGAAGACACAACTGAAGATGGAAGATTTAAGGAACAAGATTGTAAATGAACTTCATAAGCCGGCAAGAAGAAAATTTCCTAGAAGAAATACAATTATAAAAGGAATGAATGATCTTTTCCAAGCCGATCTTATTGAAATGATACCACATAGTAAATTAAATAAAGGATTTAAATACATTTTAGCGATTATAGACTGTTTTACTAAAGTGGCTGATGCTTTACCGCTAAAGGACAAGACTGGTAAAAGTGTTACAAAAGCTATGGAAATAGCTATACAAAGAAATAATTTCAACATCAAACATCTACAAACTGATGATGGAAAAGAATATTTTAACAAAGACTTTGCAGCTTTAATGAAGAAGTATAAAATAAATCATTATTCTACAAATTCTGAAGTTAAAGCTTCAATAATAGAAAGATTTAACAGAACGTTAAAAGGAGCAATGTATAAAACATTTTCCAAACGAGGATCATATATTTGGTATGATATATTACCACAACTTATAAAAGAATATAACAATAAGTATCATCGAACCATTGGTATGAAGCCTAACGAAGTAAATAGTACCAATGCTAAAATGGTATTAAAACGTATTAAAAATAATACTATTCCTAAACGTGAAAAAATGCAGCCCAAAACATTTAAAGTTAATGATAAAGTTCGTATAAGTAAGTACAAAGGAGTATTTAGCAAAAGGTATCTGCCAAACTGGACTAATGAAGTATTTACAATCTATAAAGTGCAACCAACAATACCTGAAACCTACATTTTAAAGGACAACAAGGGTGAATTACTTGAAGGTGGATTCTACGGACATGAATTGCTAAAATCATCAGTTGGCGATGTATATCTTGTTGAAAAAATTTTACAAAGAAAAAAGGATAAGGTGAAAGTACGTTGGTTGGGATTTGATAAAAGTGAAGACTCTTGGATCCCTACAAAAGACTTAGTGTAGCAATTTATGAAGTCATTACATGTTTAACCTTTATACAAGATGGAGATTGTGCAACAAAAGGATCGATTTTTTATTAATAATATTGATGAATTAACAGTTGACAACGACAAGTTAAATCATGGAAAACATGGTGAATTACTGCCAAACACAATAAGATGTTTAATAACTGGACCATCAAATTGTGGAAAGACAAATGTGGTTTTTAATTTAATAACAAATCCTAAGGGATTACGTTTTAACAACATTTATATCTTTTCCAAATCTTTGCAACAACCCAAATACCAATTATTGGATAAGGTACTCGCAAGTGTGCCTGAAGTTAATTTCTACAAGTTTAATGCTAGTGAAACTATAATGGAGCCAAACGAGGCTAAACCATTTTCTATATTTATATTTGATGATGTATCTTGTGAAAATCATGACACTATTAGAAGTTATTTTGCCATGGGAAGACATTACAATATTGATAAGATTTATATTGGTCAAACTTACAGTAAAATTCCAAAACAACTAATAAGAGATAATGCAAATCTACTTATTATCTTCAAGCAAGATGAAACAAATTTAAAGCACATATATAATGATCATGTGAATGCAGACATGTCATTTGATAAATTTAAAGAAATGTGTGGTAAAGCATGGGCTGAAAAATATGGATTTCTTGTTATTATGAAAGAAGAAGCTATAAAAAATGGAAGATATCGTATAGGGTTAGATAAATTTGTATTAATCCATTGAACAATTGATGATACGTTTAGTAATAGATTGGTCTTCGCAGTGTAAACATGGTGAACCAAGAAAAACTATTAAAAGAAATAAAATCACTAAGTGACTCGATTAGACTTAAAAATCGAGCATTAAGAATGGGTTTGAATGAAAGAGAAGAATTTCTGGAGACTACATTTAAACCTATTACAGAACCTTTAAAACAGATAACAGAAACAATTGGTAAACCTCATTTTGAAGGAGATGTTTTACTACCTGTTTCTAAATTTGAAGTAAAAACTTTAAAAAAGGAAGAAGATGATGATTCTTACACAAGTGATAGTGAAGTTTCTCAAAAAGGAGAAGAAACAAGACAAGAAGAACCAGAAATAAATGTTCAAAAAGAAGAAGAAGAAGAACAACATATACCTGAAGCAGAACAATCAATTCCAAATCTAACAAAATTAAGTAGTGATATATTGCAACAAGGACCTCTTGGAAGAAAGTATATCATGAAGATGTTACATGAAATAAAAGCTAACCCAAAACTACACAAGTCACATGTATATGGAGCGAGAATTGATGGAAATGAATTAAAAATAGGAGATTCAAAAGTACATTTGACTGAAGATGATGACATTGTTATTGGTGAGCATAAATATAAAGGAACAAAAGGATTATTTGAACTGATTTTTAAAAATATACCTATAAAATATACACTACAAGATTTAAATACTTTTAAAGAAATTTTGCAAAATACTAATGCTCATAAGAAGAATTACTCCAAAGATTCAATGATAAATAGAACACGCGCAACTAAATATACTGTTGTAATAAAAAGATTGTTTCCCCTAAGAAAACTACCAACATTACGGACTGCGCCCGCTTTGAAGAAACCGCTAAAGAGGAAGTCTTTATCACTTATGGACTTATCACTTATGGATGAATATGGTAAAAAGAAAAAAGGAGAATCTTCAACGTCTGGTAAAGGTTTAATGAAAAACCTATATAATACAAATGTGATTTACTATAATGATATAAACAAATTGGTTGATAGAATGAGACTATTACATGAAGCTATAGAAGCTGGTCATACAGGTTTAAATAATGAATGGGTGGCTTTAGTTGACGAACTTCGAAATCGCGGAATAGTTGTATAAATTATCACAGATATATAAGAGAGCTGTGACCATACAATGGATCAGTTCAATCATGAGCGTCGACAAGTTCGGACGGTATTCCGGGCTAGGAGTACAAGGAGGAGAAAACAGAAAAAGAAGTGGATTGCCGCAAACACCTGAAGGTGACTAAGATATGAGTAACAAACGTTTAAAATTTGTTAAAGACCCAGAAGAAGATACTGATGGAGCGAATTTAAAGACAGTAAAAGAAGCAACTTCAACATCATTGAAATTAGACAAAAATACTTACGATGTCAAATCACATAGAATAATTAATGTTGGTAAACCAACTGACAGTTCTGATGCAATTAATAAAGAGTATTTATCATCTGAACTTTTAAATACTTTAAAATTGCAGTGGGGTAATAATTTAAAAGATGGACAGACATTTGATGCTGGGAATCATAGAATAACCAACGTGGCAAATCCGAAAAATGATAAAGATTCAGTTAATAAAGAATATTTACATTCTATAATACCGGAAAAGACTCAACGCGGATTTTCTTTTTATAAATTTATTATAAATGACATTGGATACCCAAAGGAAGACGGTGATGCTGTAAACCTGAAATACATCAAGGACAACTGTATTTTACAAGATAATGATGAAATCGATTGTCATGGGAAAGTGTTGTCAAATGTAAAGTTCGGTTCTCAACCAAAAGATGCTGTTACTATGGAACAACTATCTAAAGAATTAAAAAGGGGGACATCAAATTTTGTAAAACATGAAGATGCCGTGCTAAAGCGAGGAGATACATTTATACATGGAAATAAAAAGTTTGATTTAATGCAAGGAAAAAATGATGAATGGGATGCGGGACATAAAACAATAACAAATGGAAGATTCGGTATAAAAGATTCGGATGTACCTTTAATGATACAAACATTAATTGCAAGTGGTGGTAGATTAGGTACATATGATGGTCGTAATAGAAGAATAAAAAATATTTATCCTGGTTATGAAGATGATGATTGTGTTACATTGAGACAAACAATAACTTGGGATAAACACTTTGGGACCAAATATGATGCAAAGATGAAGAAAATAATTAATATTTTACCAGGAGAAGATTTAAATGATGCTGCTACTATTGGACAAGTCATAACAACATCGAAAAGTGATTCAACCGCTTACACGTGTAATGATAAACGTATTATGCAGTTACATGATCCTCAACATCCGAAAGATGCTGTAACTTTAGATTGTTTAATAAGAATAGTGGGCAATTTACTTATCGATACCCACAATCATATAGCTAGTACAACGAGTCATGTGATGATTCAACCCGATGAACGAGAAGCTTGGATTAAAAATAGAATCATAAATCAGTATATAATTAATTTGAATAATTAAATATTTAAATATAAAACATTGTGCACGAGTTATCCATTTATGTAAAGCAGCTCGTGGAGTAAACACGCTGGTTATATAAGACGACATAATGAAGACCGCACCGCTCAGTCGTCGTCAAGACAGCGTTAAGAAAGGACGTGGTATAACATCAGCTGCGTTTTCCCTGCTCAGACGGATTCCTGTTGGTGCTGTTCTAAATCGAGCAATAGACGCTTTACCATACGAATTTCATCTGCCCGGAGGCTATCAATATTGTGGACCCGGAACTAAGTTGGCAAAACGTTTAGCAAGAGGAGATCCTGGAATTAATAAATTAGATCAAGCTTGCAAAGAACACGATATAGCGTATTCCAAGTTTGCAGATTCAACAAATAGATCAATAGCGGATAGAGCGCTAGCGGAAAAAGCTTGGCAAAGGGTTAAATCAAGTGACGCCAGTATTGCGGAAAAAGCAGCAGCTTGGGCAGTGACAACAGCCATGAAGACGAAAGCTAAGTTTGGTGGTGGAAGACGACGCGGGAAAAAACCTAGTAAAAAAGAAGCTGCAAAAAGAGGTGGGAACATCAAAAGAAGACGTCGCACTAACCCTAAAAGGAAAGTCAAGAAAACATCCATATGGTCAATGGTAAAAAACGGATCGGGTCTTTACTTAAGACCGTACCGTGTGTATTAAATGAGAAAAATAAATTGATAATTCCAAATGAAGCATTAACAAACTATCAATTGTCAAAATATGTGAAATGTTTAAGAATACCATTCTTCAGAGGAGTTTTTATGAAAGATACATTACCAACTAGAGTGTGGAAAAATGAAACTGGAATAGTAAACTTAGACTCTAATTATGGACCAGGTACTCATTGGGTATGTTATAAAAAACTTGGAGAAAATGTTTACTATTTTGATAGTTTTGGAAATTTACCGCCACCAAAAGAACTTCAACATTATTTTCGGAACTGCAATAATATATTCTACAACTACAAAAGAGAGCAACCTAGCAATACGGAAATATGCGGACATTTATGTTTGGAGTTCTTAGCGAAGAGCGTCAGTCAGCTTTAAGATGTCATCGTATACAGTGTCGTTGAGTGGAAATTCATCAACATTGAAAAGTACACTTTTCCCAGCGTTACGTTTATCTACGGGCAAACTATGGGAAGCAGCATTATTGGATTTGACTACATACAATTCAATTCCCAATGTTACAGAAGGAAAAAATAATTTACTACATTATTATGAAAGTAAAGATGAAAAAGGAAATTATTCACAATTAAAAATAATTCCATTATCTACAGGAGCATATGAAATAGACGATATAAACCAAGTATTACAAAAGAAACTTGGAGAAGAAAATATTTCTATAAAAGGTAATAATAATACATTAAAAGCAGAAATAACTTCAAAGTATTATATAGATTTTAGCTTAGACCACTCAATCGGCAATTTGCTCGGATTTTCAAAGAAGAAAGGAATTTTAGCTCCTGGAAATGATTATACTGGCGATACAACAGTAACAATATTAAAGGTGAACAGTATTGATGTAACGTGTAATATTATACACGGATCATATAGAGATGGAGTAAATCAACATATATTACACACATTTTACCCGACAGTAGCTCCTGGTTTTAAAATAGTTGAGAAGCCACAAAACCTGATATACCTACCATTAAACACCAGTTTCATTTCAGACATCGTACTGAACATATTGGATCAAGACGGCATTAGTGTTGACTTTAGAGGAGAAACCATAACTATACGATTACATATCAGAGCGGCAACATAAAGTCAACATGGGATTATCATTTAAACCACAACGGAAGAGCCGGGAGCTCAGTAGCTCCTCAACATTCGACGAGTTAACACCGGACAACATACGCTTCCTACAGAAGATCGGACTAAAACTTGCCAACCATGGATATACTGGATATAGCACAAGGACCGACATTCGACGAAACCCTATGGGAGAAGGAATATCACACTCACAACCCTTACACTTCATCAAAATTAAATAATAATGATGAAATAAGGATTCCTATTCAACAACAAGATATTTATACTTTACCATGTGAAAGTTATTTATATATCGAAGGAAGAGTAACAAAATTGGATGGAAAAACTGGTTCAACTGTTCCTTTTATAAATAACCCTATGGCATATCTGTTTGATGAAATTAGATATGAAATATCTGGAGTAACAGTTGATTCAACAAAAAAAGTTGGTATATCAACAACTTTAAAAGGATTAACTTCAATAACACCACATGAAAAAAATTCTTTAATTTCGGCTGGATGGGTAACTCCTGATAAAGACACTATTACTCCTAATTCAAATGGTTACTTTGATTTTAATGTACCTTTACGATTACTTTTGGGATTCGCAGAAGATTACAAGAGAATAATAATAAATGTAAAGCAAGAACTGGTACTGCTCAGATCTTCAACGAATAAGGATGTAATACAAGCGCCAAGTGGAACAAAAGATGCCGATTTGGAATGGCAACTTCAATTGGATAAAGTTGTATGGAGAGTACCTCATGTCAGATTGGCAGATGAACATCGAGTAATATTATTGAAAAAATTAAAATCTGACCGTGATATTGTAATACCATTTAGGAGTTGGGAATTTCATGAATACCCCATATTGCCTCAAACAGAAAGACAAACATGGACTGTTAAAACCTCTACTTATTTAGAACGAGCAAGGTACATAATAGTCGGTTTTCAGACTAAACGAAAAGATGTTATAACTGCGCACGCTGGTCAATTTGACCATTGCAAGATAAAGAATTGCAAAGTTTTTCTAAACTCTCAGTTCTTTCCATATGACAGTTTAAATGTTTCATTTGACAAGAAACGTTATTCCATTCTATATGACATGTATGCAAGATTTCAATCGTCATATTATGGTAAGACAAATACACCACTACTATCACCAGAACAATTTTATTCAAAAGCTCCAATTGTTGTAATCGATTGTTCAAAACAAAATGAATCTGTGAAATCTTCAAGTGTAGATATAAAAGTTGAAATGGAATTTGAAGATAAAATACCAGATGGAACTTCAGCATACTGTTTAATTCTACATGATAAAATAGTTACTTACACACCGCTGACAGGAATTGTAAAGAATGTACTTTAAGAAGGATTAATACAACATTTGCATGACTTGTAAGGTTTTTACAAAAGATCAACAATATCTAGGTCATCTGCGAGTATAAAAGCAAGAAAGAAGAGCTAACAATTCATTTCATCTTTGATTGTCGTATGGGTAACATCGTCCGCAAGATGAGTTCTACTACATCAAGTGCTAATGAAGAAACTACACCTCTTATGGCTGACAATAGTTTGGATATAGAAAAACAAGTTGAACAGGAAATGGATGAGTTCCTCAAGTTTAAACATAAGAAGACAGAAGAAGAGGAAGTTGAAAAAGAAACAAAGAAAAGAAAAATTGAAGATAACATTTCCACCAACATCTTAACGGAAGTATTTCTTCGAATATTTTATCCTATTTCTTCTTGTATGACAAAGACTGTATCTGCTGGAGTGATGAAATCATTGGATTACTCTCCTACTGTTATTTTAAATCATGGATCTAAAATGGTAACCTTCACTGAAACTTCTTGGGAATCTTTTATGAAACATATACATCTTTTGGAATGTTATCTGAGTAACAATACATTTGGAAGAAAAACAAAACTAGGTTTGTTGGAATCAAATATTGAAATCGATATTGTTAAACAACGTGGTCAACAACTAGTTCGATTTAGAGATTTAACTAAATATAATATAAAAATACATTTGACTAAAGAAGAGTTTTACACTTTAACTTGTGCTACTGGTCCTATAACAAGATATTTAAAACAGCTAATATTCTCAAGTGCAATTATCAAAGACTATTTAATTGATGCATTGGATAAACAACCATATGTTCCAATCCTATATGGTCCAGTAGATACTTCAATCTTCAATAGGATACCACATGAAGTAGATATGTGGAGACAGTTACACCACTATCAAACCAACTTTAATTTAGATGAAGAAAAGCAAGAAACCAAGGAAAACGAATCAAGTTTCAACAATCAACAATCGGCAACAAATTGAACAAATAAAGAATATTGTAAGTAAAAAGAAGAATATTGGGGGTATAAAAGGTTGTCAATCTGGATTAACATACCAGTTGCCTACTGAACGTCATCATGGATAAACAAGTTTCATTCTCTAAGAAGATAGAATTAATAGAAGTAAAGCAAGGTATCATAGAGTTTCAAGCATTCCGTGGTAATGATGGAAATTTTATAATTAAAGAGTTAGTGGTACTAGATATGATAACATCTGTTGTTTATCACTTTTTATTTATGCCTCCTTTACCATTCAACAGATTAACAACCAAAGCTAAAGTAACAAACAAATGGTTGATGAAACATTTTCATAATCTAAGATGGGATGAAGGTTTTATAACCTACAATATGATGCCACACATTATGAATCATTTCTGCAAAAAGTTCAAAACTATTTTTACAAGAGGATTGGAAAAAGCAAATTGGATACAAACATATACAAACCATGAAGTAATAAATGTGCAAATGGAGAAAGATTTTTATTGCTACTTTAATAACATCTGTATTTCATCTAAAAACTTTAAACATCAACAGTCTCAATGTGCTTTAAAAAACGCATATCGTTTGAATGTCTATCTACAGCAAAGTGGTGGGGGAAACGAAGGGTATAAAAGCGAGAGCGGCACTATGACAATGCATCAGTATTACTCGAATCTCCAGGGAGTCAACACCTCTAACACGCAAACACAAGAAGAAGAAGACGAACAATAGCAAGAAGAAGATAATGGCGTCACAAAATTTTCTACAATCGCTTGTTGATCAATTCAACAAACATTCTAAATCTACTATACTACCGACAAAAAAATGTTCAGAATTGAAGGAAGAGAAACATTATATTATTCACACTATTAAGAAAATGGAAACATCAATTGGAGACGCTATCAATTGTACATTAAGTGAAGCACCCTACACACCTGGTGATGAACCAAAATTTCAAGTATTTCTTCCCAAACGCTTCGTTCAACTGCTGCAGAATGAAGATTTACGACTGATTCACCCCGGCGCACTCTACTTAGCAGCTCACGGTCCTAGCGGAAGCAACTCTACTGAACTTACACTTCATGTTATGCCTACTAGCAACTAATCTGTAGTTTATATATACTGTTGTACATGTATGTAACTGATTATAAATAAATAAAAAATAAAAATGAAAAAAAAAATAAAAAAGGCAACATATCGATAGTGTTTCTGCACTATCGATATGTTGCTTTTTTAAAAACACGTTTGGGTGACCTTGACCTAGTTTTGAGGGTATATAAAGGCCATAATTTTCTTGAGGATCTCATCAGTCTACGACTACCTTTCGTGCCGTACACATCTCTGTTGGCTCTCCAGTTATTACAAATAACAACATGTCTCTTAAGGTTAAGTGTGCATCATATGATACTACCACCATCACAACTTTTGAAGAACTCGACGATTTTACTAATGAATTGCGAGTGTTACTTGCCGGTGGTTATCGTTTAAATATTGATGTTTACGCTAACAACATGAGGATGTTTCCTAAACAAAAATTCTGCAATGAAGAAATATTTGTTTCCACACAACCTTCAACTACAACACCATCTACTCAAAGTAATGTTAAGTTCCAGAAATATTACTGATGTTGAATAATATTGAGTGGTCGCTGTGGCATCTATAAAAGGAACGCGTAACCTAAACAGAATCATCATTTGCTTCCCAACTGACGCAGCGAAAACAACTACCACTACCATGTTGTACAGAATGATGATTGAATTCAATGGAAAAATCTACGGAAAAGACTATCAAAGTGTAGAACAAATGACATCCGATCTTCAAGTATTGACTAAAGAAGGATTCCAACCAAAATTAATTCTAAAATTTCCTGAAGTACATCCACTATCCACTGAAGATCTCATTGCTATGGCTAAAGAAGAAAAAGAAAAATACAAACAAGATATAAAGAAAGAAAAAGAGAATGAAAACTCACTATCTTAAATAAATACATCTTACACTTGTAAGATGTTCTTTTTTAAAACTCCATTTGGATGACCTTGAGATTACCCCCACCACTTTTTCTAGTCTAAAACACACTATCCTACACTATACACCTTCATTTCTTGGCTAAACTTAGAAGCGTCAACATGGAAAACAAGAAAGACAAATACAAACCACGCTATTGTTGTGAACAAAAATGTACCGATATAGGAAGATGGATGGTAGACGGATTAGCTTGTAGAAAATGTGAATTCTTCGGATCTTGTTACTGCAAATGCAAGACAAAACAACTACCACCACCAGAATTGCGAACCTTCAAGATTTATAAATCAAGATACTTCCACACTTGCTGTCCCCAGAGATGTATCAAATTTCATCCAGAAAAAATTGTTAATTGCCGAGAGTGTAATGCATGTTATAAAGACGACTTTTGTACATGCATCATAAATGCGTGCAAGTACAGATCTGATTGGTCTACTGATCCTGTTGAAGCTTCAGATGTATAGCTGTAGTCACTGACTGCAGCCCTTTTTTAAAATTCCATTTGATTGACCTTGAGATTACCCCCACCACTTATTTTTTACAACATATATTCTACGGATCATTCGATACGCTTCTCATTCTTATTTCATTACTCGCACTGACAACAACATGGATGATAAATTCATTTCCTTTCAACATTTAGTTACCGACAGAGAAGAGATGGAAGCCCTATTCCAAAACTTACTCACACTCATTGATAACTATCCTTTAAGATGGATCAACATCACAGTGCAATACATCAATCCTACCAAAATATTTTCATCCTCATCATCTTCTTCTGCCACCTCCATGTCTTCATCGTCGCAAAGTGCAGAGGAAGAGGAACAGACAACTAATAGTGTTAAAATTGTTGAATTAAACGACGAGGAACAAGAAATGCAAGCTCTGGTTAAATATAAATTTAATATTTAATTTATAAAAATTATTAGTGTTTCTAATTTATATTACAGCTAATACTTATTTCTACACACCACCCATAACCTACCCAAATGGGATTTTGCGGCAAAATGCTCTGGCCGCCGGTTCGCATATGATTATATCATCCTTCCCCCACCACTCTACCACCCCCACCCCTCTACTTCCCCCTCCACCACCTTTGCCCACATATAAGCGACCCTCTGACCATCGCTCACCATTTGTTTGCCAACTTCCGAACAATGAGCTCCTCTCCTTTAACAACAAGTAAATGTACTTTTCTTATTCAATCACAGGAAGACTTACAAAATATTTTTCAAATTTTAAGTGATCTAATAAACACTCCAAATAACACCATTACTATCACTGTAGAAGTTTCCTACAATTCTTCTGATTACGAAAACATGGAAAGCGAAGACGTCGAAGTTTTACAGCTGCCAGATAATAGTCTTCCATCTTCCAAAGCTGCAACACCCGACACAGCTAATAATGATGTTTAGTCGACTACAATTATTTTCTTTACCCCCCACTATTTTTACAGTAATATATAACCTGTCCCTATCTCTGTTTCTCATTTCATCGCCAACTTTCTCACCATCAACACCGCTCCAATTTTTACCTGCATACATTTAATACACGAAGATGATGGATGATTTTTCATTTACGTCACAATTGGAAGAGGATAAACTCAAACTCGAAATCAACAGACTACAATTAGAAACAAAGAATCAACAAGAAATGATTCAGCTTTTACGACTATTCAAATGCGTACTGTGGATAGTATGTTTTTATCTTCTCATCGCTATCACCTTTGGCATCTACCACTCCATCGCCAGTAAACAACACTCCAACGCTTCCTCAAATAAAACCACTACTTTTCTTTGATTAAATAAATTTTTACCCACCTTCAATCTAACCCCTCGGGGCTCACTTTTTTAAAAACCCCTCCGGATGACCTTGACCCACTTCCAAAACCCACCCATCACTGTCAAAAAAACCCCAGCCGCTACTACCCCTACAACACTTACAACCGCCTGACCTTGACCTGAGCCAACTGTAGCCATTCCCCACTACTAGAACCCAGTCAGCACAAAATATGAAAATCACGTTTTTTTTTAAATAAAAAACTTAAAAATTATGTAAAAGTGAAAAGAAGAAATTTTTCACGTGAAAATTACGTAACAATGTAAATGTGAAAAAGGTAAAAATATGAATATTTTTACATCAAAATTAAGTGAAAAATGTGAACGTGAAAATTTTTGAAAAAGAATATTTTTCACGTTAAAATTACATGAAAAATTTGAATGTGAAAAGAAGAATATTTTTTAAGTAAAATTTACGTTAAAAATATAAATGTCAAAAACTGGTGAAAAAGTTCAAATGAGCAAAAAGGTGTATAATAGAATATTTCTCATGTAAAAATTATGTAGCAAAATGTAAGTCTAAAAAACGAATAATCGAGAGAGTATTTTTTCATTAAAAAATTTGGTGAAAAATGTATATTTAAAACATCACATTTTATTTTACTTCTGAGTTATTGGTAATTTTATTTGACTGTCAAAGTATTAGATTTACATATGTAGAGATATTGTCTAATTATCGCCTTAGAAATAACAATTTGAATTTAATTTTGTGGTATAAACAATTTATATATTTTTATCTTTACATTCTTTCAACAGTAGGCTATGTAATTTCATGCGTTGTTTATACTTTTAATAACACTTTAAATATTTAATACGCAATAATAAATATATTTATAAAATATTAAAAAATAATTAATATTTGCAAACACCTAGTTATTTCAAATTTGGTAAAAGCTTTAATTTGGACCTGAAGTGCAAGGAGGGTTGAGTATTGAATGTATAAATAGTAATTTAAAACATAACAGGCACATCAGTGGCTGAGAGGGATAAGGCGCTACGTTACTGACTGAAAGGTTGTATGCTGAAATCCTGACGTGGGTGGAACAATTTTATTCAACTTTATTTACATTTTTTTGATGTATTGGTTAGAAAAAAACCATTCATTTACAAATATTGTTGTAAAAATTGTAAAATGTTGAGAAAAACAAAAGTTAAAAAGGTAAAAATTAAGTAAAACAAAAACATTCTTTTCGCGTTTTTTTCACTTGAAATTTAGTGACCTCTTCCCAAAATTTTGCGTGAAATTTACATATTTTTTTCGCAATTATAACGTGACAAATGTAAAAAGAAAACGTGAATTTCAAGTAATTTTTACGTTTTTGTGCTATGTGGGAAACAGTCATAGAATTTTTTTCTGCTTATTGCTTTACTAAAAAAATATATATTTGTTAAAGGTTTGTGTAAAGGAGACCAAAACCGGAAAAATGAACTAGCATTGAAAATAGCGATAAACTTAAAAAATAAAGCAAATACGGGAGTCAAAAGGTAAAAAAGTGTTTCTACTCCCCCATTTTGTGGTAGTAGGCCTAATTAATTATTTTCGCTGGTGATTTATTAGAGTCATAATTTGTAAATTATCAGCATGAAGTCCATAAGGTACTGTGGATAAAATAGTATTAGTAAAATAATATATTACACTATGTAATAACAATAACTACAGAAACGTGAAAAATTAAGACTAACTAGCCGTGCTCCGTTACATTGATAATTTTAACAATACAAAATTACTTACTGTTTCTTCCCAGTCAGCACAAAATGTGAAAATCGCGTTTTTCACGTGAAAAATGTAGAAATTATGTAAAAGTGAAAAGAAAAATATTATTTCACGTGAAAATTACGTAAACAATGTAAATGTGAAAAAGTGAAAATGATAATATTTTTTCACATCAAAATTAGGTGAAAAAAGAAATGTGAACGTGAAAAATGTGAAAATAAGAATATTTTTTCACGTAAAAATTAAATGTCAAAAACTGATGAAAAATCAATATTTTTATGTTGCTTTTTGTTGTTGTTTTATCAATGTTTTTTTAAATTGATTTTCAAATTTTATTTTACTTTTTAGTTATTGATAATTTTATTTGACTGTCAAAGTATCGGATTTACATATGTAGAGATATTGTCTAATTATAGCCTTAAATATAAGAATTTGAATTTAAATTTGTGGTACTGTATCAACATAATAATTATTTTTTCTTAACCTTTACATTCTTCCAACAGTATTTAATTTCATGCGCTGGTTATACTTTTAATAACACTTTAAATATTTAATATGCAATAATAAATATATTGATAAAAGATTTAAAAATTATTACTATTAATAAACATAGTTATTTTAAATTGGGTCAAAGTTTATTATTTTGACGAAGTGCAAGAAGGGTTGAGTAATAAATGTATAAATAGTAATTTTTTAATGTAATGGTTAGAAAAAAAGCATTCATTTACAAATTTTGTTGAAACATTTGTAAAATGTTAAGTAATACATAAGTTAAAAAGGTAAAAATTAAATAAAACATAAGTTAAAAAGGTAAAAATCAAATAAAACTAAAAAGTCATTTTCAAGTCTTTTTTCACGTGTTTTCACGTGAAATTTAGTGACCTCTTCACGACATTTTTGCGTGAAAACCCCGTGAAATTTACATTTTTTTACGTAATAATAACCTGACAAATGTAAAAAAGGAAACTTGAATTTCCCGTATTTTTACGTGTTTTACGAGTTTTTACGTTTTTGTGCTATCTGAGTTCAACGACTTGTTATGTCACTAATTAGGCCTATCGCACGATTAAGATGATTTTGAAATATAAACATAAACACCTACATCAATACAAAATGTAAAAAAAAACATTAGAAAAACAATAATAATATGTCTCACACCACAGCTAACAACCGAGGAAGTGGAAAGGATCGTTTGTGGTATTTGCTGTGTTGGTAACACTGTCGGCGGCACTGTTCCCGCTCAGGTCACCATTTGCTATCCTACCAAAAGATAACTGAGGGAAGTAGACGTCAGTCGTCTCCCCTCCCTCCCACACCCGCTGGGTTGGCGCGCGGCGGCACAGTGCCGACTCTGACCCTCTGCCGACTGCCGAGCCGAGCCGACTCGACGAAGTGATGTAGTCGCGCTCGGACCGACAGTTTCTACATTCCATCCTTGACATTATCCACGTCAGTGTCTACAGCTACGGCGAGCGCGGGAACCTGTTTCTGTTCGTTCCAGTTTATCCGTTCTCCAATGAAACTGTTGTGTTTTTGTAACGATATCGTTACAGCTGAGATGATACAATCGGCGTGTTTGTACAGTTGCGTATTATTCATTGATGAGGACAGTGCATTGTGTTGTGTATTGTGCTGTTCAACAAGTTGAGGATCTAACCTATAACGTGATCGAGTGTTCAAATACGAAGCAGTCAGCAATTAATTGGATACCCATGCAATGTAAGTGTAAATTTTCTTTGGTGTGCATTTTTTAGTTCTTTGATTTATTGTTAACTCTTTTAATTTTTTTTTTCAGAGACGAAAGCCATTATTAAAGTGAAATTTATTATTACTATAGGCTACCGGTAGTAGGAATAATGCACAAAATAGTATTCCTATAACTTGTTTTAATTAAGTTTCTTATTTAACCATATATATTTTTAACGGTTTCGTCTGTTACATCTCTTTTCCTCTCGGCCTATTTAACCGATTTTTATGATCTAAAAAAGTCATTTTAAAGTTTATGATCTAGCGCGTGGGCGAATGGTGATAAAAGGTAATTTCGTTTCGGCCTTCGCCCCCTGACCTTTGATTTATTTCTTGTTTGCGCTTTAAAATGTTGACCAACTATCATTGTAATTATAAGCTGATTCAAATGAATTTTTAAGTCAGATTGTAAACAAAAATAGATCGTGTGTCACTGCATAATCAAAATATTGTTAAAACAGTCAGTTTTTTGTTTTGTTTTCATAATAAAATGTGATAATTTATCCTGTGATGGTTTATGTTTAAAGTCATCATATAATACCTTCGAATTGTAATGTAGGTGAGTTTCTCACAAACATAAAAAATATATTACCAAATCTGCAATTTTGGGCACGGGCACCCTAGTTTCTATAAAATTTATTTTGCGACTGTATTTTCAAGGGGAACGGACGTATATTTTATCAAACTACTTTCTAGTACCTACCGCAAGTGCTCAACAAATACTGATAAAAAATTGACGTTCACAGGGTATGGGGGAACTAAAAGTATATAAATAACATTTATAATACTAATCAAACTCTATTGCAAAATAAAATAATTAACACGTTTTACTTTTAAATAATTTGTATTGTGCAAGATGAAATACTTATTCTTAGATTAACTTATTAAATTGTTAAATATTTATACAATATTGAAGAAAAACTAAACAAACAATACACGTACCTACTAGCCTATAATAACATGAACAAGTTACGAATCGAAGGCATTTTCCAAACAGACCACCGATTGCTTTCGGTAAGCCGGGCAAGAAAAGATAGAATTTCGGTAAGCCGGGCAAGAAAAGATAGAACCTAGTCACTTTTGCATCACTGCGCAGACTTTTTGGTAATTTATGGTCGCGGCGCTCAGGATACAAATTGCTGGGGAGACGAGGCGCTCGGGATACACACGGTCCGTAGGCTATGGTTCGTCTCTTATCGGCAACGGGTGCCGAGTCTCAGCGGCGGGGCTGATAACCTCAGGTCGACTTATCTCGCATGTCAGCTGGTTTATCAGTACAAGGGGTCACATTTATCTTTGTGTCGATGAAATGAGCACTGCACTTTATGTTCTAAACAAGCTATTTGAATCAGTCGTTTGAATATATCATTGGTTTTGGGTCTAATTGATTGACGTACTGTGATTAAGAGTGCACATGTGTCTGATAAATATTGATTAAATGAAACGATATATTAAACTTATTGATGTTTACATAGTTAACATTTACAGAATTACTCTTCTACAAAATAAAATTATATTATATCATAGGAACCAATTTCGATCTATATCCGATCGATCTATCCGGTGTGCGTCATTAAAAATTCAAACTCCCACTTTTATGGTTTTTTTTTAGATCCTAAAAGTAGGCTAATAGACAACTTTGTCTCTGAATGGCATGATCATAAGTGAGGTTTCTTAATTTAGGCCTGTCCTTTCCGAAAAAATGTAGACACTTATTTTCGGACGATTTTAGTGTCCATGTCAGTTTTTTTAATTATATTTATATATAGCCTATGCATATGTATATATATATATATACATATATTATATGTAAATATATAATATATATGAATTATATATATATATATATATATATATATTTATTTTATTTATTTATATGTGTGTTTTTGTATGTCCGTAGGCCTACAATTTGACAAGTCCCGAAGAATTGAATGTAGTCCAAAAATATAGTAAAAATTTAAAAGATAACTTTATAATTTGACTTATACCAATAATCCTAACAGTTTAGGAGATAGTGAGGGTAGAAATTTTATTAGGATATTTATCATAAGAATAACTTAGGGCAAATTTTCGAATACTGTAAATGTGCGAACATAACAATGTCTTAGACGCTGGTATAAATATTAGGCTACGGTAATAATAAATAATTTGATATAGAAATCGATTTACAATGTTAAATTATAACCTATTCCTAAAGCTAATATCCGTATTGTTTTAGGTTTTTGAGGAATAAATATTAAAATATTTGTAATAACTAATAGTAAATTATTATAAAATAAAGTAATACTCTTATACAATAATTAGTAGTGAGTTTATATAAAGTAATATTCCGGTATTAAATTATAATTAATTGTAGCTTAATTTTCAGGTTAAGAAAAAATATAATAAAGACTACTTCAGAATGTTTTAATCTTCGAACTATGAATTAAAAAGCCGTCCCGTCCCAGAAAATTCCGGACAAAAGCAAACCTTGACCAAACTGGTTACTCTGTCGTCCTTGAGTTGCGCCCAAGGTTGCCGAAAATCGTATAAGTTGCTAGTAAGGTCATTGCGATCGATCTGGCAACGCCGGAGTTTCTCTTTGCGGTCGTTGCCGTCCCAGTTGTTGGCTTTCTCGATGATGTAGGCCTAATCGCCGTAATTGCCGTAATTGATGACATACTGTCAGTGACGTAATTTGGATAGTGTTATTTCCTAACCAGTGTTTCCATTCGCGGGATTTTTATCCCGTTAACGGGATTTTTAGACCCTGAGCGGGATGAAAACGGGATGCGGGATAAAACGGGATTTTTATGAAGAGGAAAACGGGATTTAGCGGGATATTTCAAATTTACAGACAACTTTTATTTTACGTAATACAACTAACTGCAGAACAAAAAAAAAAAAAAAAATACAGCTGATGATTCATTGATTTTTTTCTTACACCATTTCCTGCAAAAATGTGCAAACAAACAAAATGTGTTTGTTATACTATTTTGGAAAATTGTGAAATACATATTTCGTACTCTGTGGGAGAGTTTAACTTTCTGATTGGACAGGGAGAAGACGGTCGGTCAACGAACCAATGGAATGGAATCTACGAATAAGTTCCAAAAAAGTTCTTAGCATCATAGCATCTGTTATCTGTCTCCAAGAAAATTGTTTGTCCCAAAATCTTGAATAGATGTAAAGCATGATGTACCGTAAAGTGCATCCTGTCCCAAGCACTTCAAGTACATGAGATGCAAGAAATTTAAATCAAAAACGTTTTTTAATACTGTATTATACTTTTGAAAGATTATACACTCTACTGTAATCAAATCATAATAAATATTCCATTCGTTTCTGTGGATTAAATTACCTAATATTTAAATTTTGTATGTATATATTGTATAGCCTATCATGATTTTGAGGAAAATCGATAGTAAATGGTCACGGAAATTAATAACAAATTTTCTGTGGATAATTCTTATCCTGGTTAATATATGTATTGTATCATTTGATAGTTTTTTAAATATTTTTTACATATTTTTTCTATTGAATTAAAACCATAAATTCCTTACTTTCCTTACTTTCCCAATTCTGTACATATAAACTCATGCTTTACATTTTTTAATATGATAAAGGCCTTTTAGTTTTTAGGCTTAGGCCTAAACGTTTAGCTTGTGGTTCTTGTTCATTAAGACCTCTACTTTCGCCAATAGTAAAAGGTAAGAAAAGAAATGCAACTAGAAGACTAAAATTGATAAATAAATTTCAAACAAGGCATATTTAAATACTTACATACATTTATGTTATTTTATTTTAATGAAG
>JAQYXR010000719.1:0-62274 GCA_030545055.2 Neoaliturus tenellus
CTAATTAAAATTAATTTAACTTTTCTTAGTGTTTGTTTTTTTTTTTTGAGGATTTAGACAATCATTAACGCTCCCTTCTACAAGTAATCATTGCATCCCTGTATTACACTAAGTTTTTATTATTTTATTTTATAAACCAAATTCGAAATGATAAAGTACGTTGTTTGATTATTATTAAAAAAAATTCCAATAGCCAACAATGTGCCTAATGCATTGTTTACAACTAATAAAATGCTTTTTTAACATTTATAGTGATAAAAATGTTAAAACTGCAGTCGATTGACATTTTTATGTTTATTATTTGTAGTTATTTTGGATCAAATATTTGTTTGGTGATTTGCAATTTGAGTGAATTTTAAGTCTTGAATTATGCACCCAAATATTCTATCAGAGAGTAACATTCCTCCTAATTTTTATTACTTAGTATGCTCCCTTTCTTTGTTTAAAGTTCATTGCTTATGAGGGTGATTTCATGTTATTGTTTAGTAAAATACTGCGGAAATTCCCCATCACTGATTAGTAAAAACAAATTCACGACGTTTCGGGATCTGGTATCTGATCCCCTCTTCAGGTGTAAATAATACCTGGACCTAACTTTATTGTGTTATATGTATTACTTCCACCTGAAGTCAGGATCAGTTTCCATATCTCGAAAATTCGTGAATTTGTTTTTTACTAATCAGTGATGTAAAATGTCCGCAATAATTTACAAAAATATAGAACAATTTCAACTTAATTAGGGTCTCCACGGAAACGTTATTTTCATATTAGTCATCCCATTCAAAATTCCAAGACTTAACAAGTGCATCAATCAATCCAGTCTAGTTTTATCGTTACTCAACACCCCTCCCCTCCCCCCCCCACAAAATGGCCGCAGCCCCAAACCTAGAGGAGATGTTTAAAGCGTTTTCCAAATTCGGGGACACTCGGAGTGACGGCTCGATGATCACTCTTAGTCAGTCAGACAAGTGGATGAAGCAGGCTGGCATCATCGACGGCAAGAGGGTCACTACCACCGACACCGGCATATGCTTCAACAAGTTCAAATCCAAGAGCATCAACTTCGGCGACTTCATCAAGTACGTCGATGACTTGCCAGCTACAAGAAGATTGATGCGAAGGAACTCAAGGACAAGTTGGTATCTTGTGGTTTGCCTGGGACCAACCAGACCACCCAAGCTGTCAAGTGAGTTGTTTGGTTGGGTTAGAGTGGAAATGTTCTGCATTTTTAAAGAATAATAGGAAAAATACCACTTTTAGAAGTTCAATGTTATTTTTGTCTTTTTTATAAAGGGTTTGTGCCGTTTGAGATAATGTTTTCTTAGAATTAGTAAATACTAATGTTTAATTGGTTTTATATTATAGAAAGCGTATTTTGAAACATCCTTATATTTAATATGTGAACCGGTTTTTGTAAACACAACTCTTTATTCATCTACGGACTAATTTTAATGTTTTAAGATAAAAAAAATCAACTTGTAGTGTTTTATAAAGGTTTTATTTATATTCCTGCCCAAAAGGACACAATTGGCCATTGAGGTTTGTTTTTGTGTGGAGGAGTATTGTAAATAGTTTTGATTCAATTGGAATTTAAACAGGTGTTGACAGTAAAACATAGTACAACTGGAAAACTCCTGTTAAAAGTAGAACAGAAGCAAGCGAACTGATGAAATGTGAACAGAATACAACATTACGCTGCAAAATTGAAAGATTAGTTCAAGAAGAAAAACACAACGTTATATTGTAAGGAGTCAATTATTTTGAAATGGTAGGAAACTCTTTTAACCATAAACTCAACAAATAAGCTCTTTTAAGCTTAATAAAACAAATAATACTGAAAACTTACTATAATCTACCGGACTATTTCTTTTTCCTGTTTATATACGTGAATTATTTCCCACAACTTAATAATTCTTCAAAAATTTTGTTTCAACAAAATAACCCAATTTCAATCACTATGTTAGCTTTTTCAAATAACCATCACATACTATTATCAGGTTGGAGTATATAAACTTTGAAATTTGTTCTCAATTTGGAATGGTTGTTTTCTTCCACATCTTGTACCAGGATGACTGTAGTGCCAGGTGAGCTACATCCCATAAGAGCAATGGTGTCAGTTCCTGCGACATCCGTAGATGTCGCCACAGAGCTTTTTTTTGGAAAAGTGTTAAAACCAACATTTTACCCTTTGTTACCTGCAGGTGTTGCCAACACTGCAGGAAACAACAATCGTTCTCGTTTACGTTGGATATTTTTAGTCTCAACTATTACTAAAATAAAGAATTTCAAAGCAAACGAGGATAGAATTTATGGTTTTAGATTTACTTTGATTGACAATTGTTAATTTGGTTATTACCTAATGGTTTGTTATTAACTAATAATCCAACTGTAAAATAGGTTAAAGGCTTATATGGTAAATAGGCTTATATGGTGTCATAACGATCAATATCGTACCCTGGGCAAGACTGCTTCATTCTCTTTTTCAATCACCTGTGTAATGGTAAATATTATAACGTAAATTGACTTCCGTTTCAGTTTTTGACACTTTATATTATTGGAACACAAAAAATAGCTATTCAGCTGACCTTAGGAAGAAGTTATGCTTTTTCCTCTACAGACCTTGATCTTGTACCAGGTGGGGGCGGTGGACCGGTTGACGGACACGACCAAGTACACGGGGTCCCACAAGGAGCGATTCGACGAGAGCGGCAAGGGTCGAGGCATAGAGGGCAGAGCGGACGTGAAGAACACGGACGGGTACGTGCAGGGCTACAAGGAGAAGGACACGTACGATGCCAAACACAAGTGAATCCGATGATGCAAACTGTCAATAAACCTGCATTCGGTTACCTACCTATGATACCTCCGTACAAAAAAATAAATATTTAAGTTACAGATTTCAACTGATTACTAACCATCAGAATCGCAGATCACTGAATACGAACAAGATTTTTTACATGTAAAACAATGTATTGGAATTTTGTTAAAATTAGCATAAATTATATTTATTGGTAGTTATTAATTATTTTCACCATTTCCAGAGCTGTCACAGCTTGATTGGTGTATTTTGCTTTTTATAATAACTTAATTTTGGGGTATATCCTTCATTTCTTAAAAAAAAGTGAAAAAAAACGTTTTCACTTGTTTTGCCACCTCAAGATGCCAATTCTACTCAAAATAATTATTTGAAATTAAACACTAAAGTTACAGGTTAAGAACTATTTATTTCTACAATTTGCAACTTTTCGACAAAGCTGAGTGAGTAACTCTATTCATTTCCAGTTGTTTTGGTAGTACACATCGATACATTTACAGATGCCACTGAAAGTTCTTAAGCAGAATAGATAGTCAGGACATATCATATCGAGATTGCACTGTAACAAGCCACATAAAAGTAGAATATTATTAGCAGTAAAATAATTGGACGTCAAGGCTACAAATAATTTGTTATTAATTTGTTATTATTACGCATCTTATTAAAATCTAGCAGATGATAAAAATGACGTGTTGGTTGTAAGATTAATTATGCATTCAATTTATAACGAATAATATAAGTTTTTTGGTTACATTTTTCTAAAAACCCTTGCATTGTATTATTATATTATATACAGGGTGATTCACGATGAAGTGCAAAAATTACGGCAGTTGATTCTACATATGAAAATAAAGGAAAAAAAGTCAAAGAAACACATGTCCTAAAATCCTTCGTTTTGCCGCTAGCCGCTATTTTGTTTTTTTACAAGTAATAATTATTATTTTTGTAACGGATTGATGGATATACTTCATATTTGGAATGGATCTTTATGACAAAAATGTTAGTTTTTAGAAAAAAAATTCCGATGTGTATTTTCAAAATGGCGGCCATTAAAACATTTTAAACTCAACTTTCTCAAAAACGACATAGGGGATTCCATCAAAATTTTATAACAGACAAAAAAGTTGAAAAATTAATCATCTAAACAATAATATTAAATTTGTAAGAATCTAAATACAAATAACGGAGTTATTGAGATTATTTTTTACAAAAACTACATTGCAGATCAGAAGTGGAGTCAAATTTATTCTATAGTACTGATTACCGTTAACAGTAAACAAATCGACAAAATAACACTATTGGTCTAAATAAGGGCTAATTTTTATTTTAAGAAATACAATTTATATATATATATATATATTATATATATATATATATATATATATATATTAAGATATTCCATATCTTACTATCATTAAGAGATCGCAAGTAATATATTAACAACAATATTTTCAGTGTTTTTCCCTCTGGACACTCAAATGCACTGTTTATTATAGAAGATACATTTTTCATTTTTTTTATTTTTTTTCATTAATTTTGTTTCATTTAATTTTGTTGTTTGTTAAGGCCATACCTGGTTTTTTAATAAAGACTATGCTATGAGGTTACATTAAGCTATTGATAATTTACTGATCCATTAAAATAGTAAATATAAAAATTTAATATCTCAAATACAATTTGAGATATACAATGCTTAATTTGAGGCTTTTAGCGAATTTTCCCAATATTAAATACTCTATTACGCATGTAGGAATAGTAAAACTGAAGCACAGGCACATGTTAGTTTTAAATTTTGAGGTCCCCAGAAGCCAACAGCACAAATACATCGTACTCGTATTAAAATATGGGATTGTTAAATACGTTTACTGTCTTAAACATTTAACTTATTTCAGGGATGTTCAATACGCTACATATACGAGTAATATGCGTACATGTAATATGCCTATCTTATTCGATAAAAAAATTTTAAAAAGTTGTAAATGTAATTTTTAAAATCAATATGAGAACTAAAAACGAGTAGATGCGTATTACCTGGTCTCCTGGGACAGTTCCACATTCTGGAGAACCATCCACTAATTTTGTGATCAATAATAAACATGTAAAAAAATAAAAATACACAACTTGAGCTCCTATATTTGTCATTTTGGAATGAAAGATGCGTAAGTCGATAACGAGTGTGATCTCTGAAACAAAAAATAATTGCCTTAATTTTAAAAGAAAGGGGTTTTGTTAAAATATGGTACTATCGTTGTATCATTAAAACCAGACAAAAATTAAATACCAAAAATCTGTTGTGCTAAAATTTATTTTGTGTTATGGAATGACGATTTGTTTAAATTTCTTGATTCTGTCCTTGCTTATGTATTATCTTATTATAACTAAAACAAATACTACAGTTATACATTTTAAGACTTAATACAGTTTTCCTGAAAATAATATGCCAAATTTCGATTTTGAGTTGCGTTTTTTATTTACAAGCAATATGGTGTTGTTGTTTTGATCGGAAGTAAACCTCCAGAAGGACTTACTCTCCATGTTGTAACAAACCAATTAAGACTTTGCTGTTGGACTGTCTACAATCTCTGTGCCTGTTGTTCAAAGAAAAACGTACACTTATCTGGGCCAAATTAGATGTGTTAATTAATATAATTCATAAACCCGTATAGTTTGGCTACAGAGAGTCCGAACGAACGTATCAAGGAGTGAATAGTTTGATAAAACGCTGTTCCAGAAGAACATCGATGTCCTCGCTTTACAAGAAACTCTACTTTTAATAAAGAATACTGCTATAGTGTTATAGCCTTGTAAATTAACACATTTTTACTTCAATGTATGCACTAAACTACACTTTGAATGACCAAATAATAAAAATTTACTGAACCAGTGGTCTTGTGGGGTATGAGAGGTATTTTTGAAAACTGCTTTAAGAGGGGATAGAGCCTGCGCAATCAAATGGCCGTTGCGGTAACTACCGGAATACGTTTCGCTTTGTTGCACGACCATTTTGAGGTCTCACAGGTTAAAATGTATTGTGTAGTTCTTCAACTGCTTCCATTTTTGCCTTTTTTAACTCTGATAAAGTGTGAGGTTTTTTAAATAAAAGATACCCACTTGGACTATTTTATTCGCTTTTTGATATTTATATATTTCGAATCCATATTACACTATGATGGTCTAGATTGCATCTAAAGTTGATCACTTTTGAACCTTTATAGCTATGGATTTAAAATATGAAAAAAATAATCGAATCAAATAGACCGAGTCTTTATCTTTAATTTAAAACTCATCCCACATTTTTCGGACTTGAAATAAAGGGCGAAATTGGACCAGATGAATCACTGCATGACGTTCTACTAGAGGCCCTTTAGTCCCCATTTAAACATAAAGATTACATAATGATATTGTAGATATTGTTAAATATCCCCGTCGCATCAGACCTGCATAATCAGCGAATTTCCAATGGAATTTGTATTTCTTATTTTCCCCAAATACACTAAGAAGTAGAAGATGAAGGTTTGTTGCCATGGGGTGTTGTAAGCAAATATACATTAATATTCTTCCCCAGTGCAGGTTCTTTTTATTTTCCCCCTAAACCCCACGGGGGTGAGATGTAGGTTTGCCACCATATGGGCTTTGTAAGAAAATATAAAGTATACTCTGCCTAGGGAAAGTGCATACAAAATTTTATCAAGATATGCCAATGAATAAGTGAGATAGAGGGATTTGTTAATTTCCCATAAAGATAGCACAAACACGTTTTTGTATTTTCTGCGTAAAATTTTGAGCCAGGATAAAAATTTAAAATACAAATTTTTTTTCAAGCTCTTTTGAATGGTTTCAGTTAAAATAGTTGATTTAAAAAAAATTGAGGTCCAATTATTAAAACAAAACCCATTTTTGACCCTTTTGGAACCCAATAGAATCCCATTCCCATTTTCCGATGATCCTGGTTTTCGGTCTTTTTGGCTTCTACGGACCTCAAAACGAAAAATTATCATGTTCTTGGGTTTAGGCCTTAATGTGAATAATACTCTAGGTAACGTATTCCCTATATGGAAATCCGCTCAAACATTAATTTTGTTTCAAGAAGAGATCTTACGAATACACAATACCTTTATTTGTCTTCACTATGTCTGAAGGAAAATGAATGAAGGGTTGATTTAAAACTTCTTTTTAACAGTATGTGACAACTGAAGTTCCATTTCTACCAATTTGGAAACAATGGTTATAAATATACCAATAATCATGCAATTATCATGCACTATTAAGTTTCTTAATTAAATTTTCATTATTTGAATAGTCTCTGAACACAAAATGAAATGGTAATTTACCTTACTGAAACTAGGTAGCATTGTTTAAAATTACAAGATTTATTACAAGAAGTTTTTAACTTGAAAGAATGTTATCTACGTTTTAGGTAATTAAATAAATATAACATTAGACATTAGAAATTTAGACATTAGAAGACTAATAAAATCTTTTATTTTTAAATACGACTAAAAAGGTAGTATAAATTGATTGAAAAATAATGACATCTTCATGAATTAACAGCCCAATGAGATTTCCAACTCTTTTTAGAACCAAGCAAACAACCTGAAAATTGTGAATTAAGAATAAAAACCAGGGGGGACAGTTTAATGTAAAAGTTCCGCTTTGCTAATAGGTGTTCACTAAGAAACAGTTTTGCAAATATAGTTTTTGATGCTCTTAAGGGCTTCGCCCCACATCCATACTTATGTAATAGGCTAAGGGATTTTTTTTATGTTGAGAACTCCTCCCACAATTTTCAGCCAAATTTCAAGTTTTTGGTGTCGTTGGACAGAGCTTGGTCTTTAGTTGTTTCCGCCAAAAACTGATGAGAATCGGACTGAAAATAAAGGCACTATCTACCATTGAAATCTCAAAATTTCCCATTAAAATAAAATTGGGATTGAATAAAAATGGTTTTAAACATCTGTTAATATTCAGCTGTAAATACGTGTAGTTACGGGGCCTACGAAAACTAACGGGCCTGCATATTTCCCCCCACCACCAAAGTCACGTGACTATTTGCGGCCGATCTGCAGCACAAGTTTGCATAAGATAGCATTGTGAAAACGTGACATCCTTCACTTATTTCCCACCTCTTAGGAATTAGATAGTAGGTTACTAGACAAGACTTATATATTTTAATCTAGATTAAATAAGAACAAAATGATACCATTACTGTAAAGTTAACAGTTTTTCTGATATTTTTTATTACGAGATAAAGTCAAAACTTAATTTAGTTTATAGTTTTGTTTACACTTTTCATCAGCTGTTTACATAAGAGTGTATTTCGTTGCAAATAACAAAAACTTAGAACCGAAAAGGTACATTTTCATTTGTTTTATCGAAAATAAAAATTATAACCGGCAAACCACTGATTTAAGACGTTTATTTCATGTCTTATTCCTAGAAATATCTTCAAAAGCATTGGAAGAAATCTGTTAACAAAAAAGTCAATGCATCCTACGATGTGAGAAATTCAGGTTTTTCTTTTACCCAAAAAGTGAGTTTTAAGTTTTGCAAAGCGGAACGTTATTAGTATCATTCAATTTGTAATTTAATGAGGATTAGAAGGATATGCAACACTTATGACTTCATTTACGTGTATTTAAAAATACACGTAAAAACGGATGCCAAGTCAGGCTATTGCAATGCTTTCAAATGGAGATGACAGCTGAAATTCGGCCGCATCTGGTCACGTGACCAAAAATGTATGCAGGCCCGTTAGTTATCGTAGGCCCCGGTAGTTATTGGTGATTACAGATATTCACATTATTGGATTGGTTGGATGTCACTGATTTAAAGCCAAAGTGACATTGTACTGTATTAAAATAAATTGCTCGATTTCGAGCAACACGTATACTTGTGACTTCAAAATGACTGTAGGGCCTACGGGGTTGAAATTTGACATGGTCGTTCCTATTTGCTCATAGGTTCTCACGGCCTGCTCTATTTAAGAAACCTTTTCTCACTAAGAACAGGTTTTGCGAAATTCATTCAGACCTCCACTCACACTACTTTATTGTTTCAATGTCATTCCTCTAGAAGTAGATTTCGTTGCTCTTGAAAAAGATTTTATTACCTATAAAGTAAATTAAATGAAGGACAAAGCCGTGACGGTAAACAGATAGTTTCTTTTAATCCTCAATTTATATTCTAAATATTTTTACATTGATCTTATGAAGTTAAAAATAAAACAAAGAAATAACAAAAACAGCTGCCTCAAGTGTCAATGTGCAGACCACGTGTTCCAGTATAGACATGCGGTATTGTAATGTAGCCATTTTCTAAATTACTCAATGATACTACAGTAAAAACAATTTATGTTTTTAAATTGTAACTCATACTGTTGATTATTATTTTAAATAAATAAAATTAAAGTAAAACAACTATCGGTATAATTTTGTTAAATTTAACAATACAAGATAGTAACAATGATAAACCCAGCTGTAAACATAGAATCCACGCGTTACAGATTCAACATGTGGTTTAACAAATATACACTAGAATGTAGCATGTGTAGGCCTATATTAAAATAATCTAAAATTAGAATGAGCGAAGTGAAAGACCTCGTCGGGAAAATGAGTGAGTTTTTTTTTTTTTTTTTTTTTTTTTTTTTGAGGGAGAGGCAGGGAAAATGCATTACGCACACAGGTGGCCAGCCTGTAGTGTGGGACTCCCCTAAAAAACGGGTTTACCCACTAAAAAACCTCCTCTACTCTTTTGGATTCTAACCTGGAATTGTTTATCACATTACGTCAGGCTAGGCCTAAATTTGGCTTACGCCCATGGGGCTCGCTCCTTATCCAGCTGTTCGGTCAAGGGATCTGGGCCACTTCGTGGTCCAAATCGGTTTTCTTTTCCAGGAGGATACCCCGGACGAACTGTGACAAACAATCCCAGTTGCCCTCATCCTCCATAATCTTTTGGCAGACCGTGTCCACCGAAAAAACACCGAGTTTTCTTGTGGCCTCCAGGCGGGGCCTTTCCCAACGCGAACAGCGGAAGAAGGTGTGTTCCGCGTCATCGGGAACGCCCGGGAAAATGAGTGAGTGCAGCGAACGAGTTCGTCTTTAATAGAAACGAGTCATTTTGCACTTGGTATTTTAGCGCACCATCTGTTACTGGTATTACCCCAGCCAGCACAGATCCTTACGTCAACCTTTTTAAATAATTTATAAACCATTTATGAGAAATGGGAGTAAGACAAACATTGCCTAATACCCTTCAAAACGATTATTCTCAGAAACGTTTATGGCAGGGAACCTTTTATTGACCTAGCAGTGTTTCAGCCAAGCGTAAACACCCTTTGTCGACGGCCACCCCAACCATATCTTGGAACAATGAAAGCGGACCAATGGCAAGCCACGATGCCGACGTCCCACAATTCCTTGCAAGAAAGACGCAGACGCCCTGTTTCTAAACGTCCGACGTCCGTCCAGCCATCCGCCATTATTAATTTTCCAATACTTACTTGTGTGTCTTAATACAGTGTTTTATTTTGTGATGATGTTAGTGTTTTACATTCTTGTTGTGTATGAAGAAGTTCGACGAATAAAAGTAAAATACATACACTCTATAGTCAAAGGTAAGTGTAATTGTTATTACTATTTTACTGACAACTAACCGACATTCATTTTGAAAGGAAACCTTAAGTTAGTACGGTAGCTTTATTAATTCTTTTCGTGAAATAACTTGATATTTTTTAGTTAAAAGTGTTTTAGCCAGTTAAGGTTATGTTATAGAGTTGGGCTATAAATAGACATCGATCCTATATTGGATTCAATCAAACACCAATAGAAATAACAAACCAACAACCTAACTAATTACCTGTTAAAAGAACCACTCAAATTTAAACTTTGCCTTTTTAAAAATTTTCCCAAGTCCATGCCCATAAATCCACTTCTTTGACTAACTATAATAGTATAGGCTAATTAGATAGGCTAACTATGCAGTTTAGCTGCCACCTCATAAAAATTGATTTTTTTGTTTGTTACAAACTTTCCCAAATTACTGTACCCAAATTTTAAAAATGATGAAAACTTAGGCCTAGTTTTTTCATGGAAAAAGTCGGAAAAACGTTTCTTCCAAAATAGGTCGAGTAGGTACTCAAAATGACGGGGAAATCGAGCTGAACACAAATGTTAAAGGATTATCAAAATCCGTCCATAAATAATAAAGTTATCGCCGGAAAAGCGGAAAAAATGCGGAAACTGGTTAATGATATTTTTATTCACAAATACGTCAAGTGGGTATTCAAATTAACCGGGATGTTAAGCTGATTAAAAATATAAAAATAGTATTTCAATCCGTTTTGAAATAAACCGGAAATTGCAGTAAAAATTTTGGAAAAGCCATAAGATGAAGTGTGTTGCTGCAACAGAGCACACATTCCCCGCTTCGCCCTCCCCTAGTCCTCGCCTCGGACAATCCTTGCACCAATGTGTACCGGGCCGTAGTTTATATACAGTACTATATGCATATTTAAAAACTTAGATTTACATATAAGTTAGGCCTAGGGTAGTATAAAATATTATGTTATGTAACATAACCTAACTAACCTAATCTAACTTATCCTAACCTAACCATCATGTGAGTACTAACTTGGTGTGTTTTATTCCATAATTATGTATATATTCATATTTTACATAAAACTCAATATGACTCACATGATCGCTAGGCCTTGGTTAGGTTAGGTTAGTTATGTTATGTTACCGATAACAAAATATTTTATACTAACTTAGGCTATAGGCCTATGTAAATATAAGTTTTATAAATATGTATATAATCTAATAACTAAAACTCTTTACGTTTAATCAATATCTGCGGTTCATTTAAGGAGTGTACCATATTTCATATGATGTTACCATGTGAAGTTACTAACTTAGGGCTTCACTCACCTGATATTTTTCCGGTGTGATGATTAGAATATCCTTCATTAAATTTTCACAATTTTTGTGAAAATTTGACTATGGATACCCTAATCTTTGCACTGGAAATATCAAGTGGGAGAAGACCTAGTAACATAGTGATCATGGAAAAATTTACCAGATACAGAAGTCTCACGGAATGCTAATTTCTGTTACGCAAAATTTTGTAGTTGAATCGGCCAGATCTTAAGAGGCGCTGTGAGCAAAACTTGCCAAGCGACGTTGCCAATCCGTCGGCTGCTGGCCGGCCGGCAGTCCGTCTGAGTCCACGAATCGTTATTGGTACTTGGCCGGTTTTGCTCGCAGCGCCTCCTATGATCAGGCCGCTTAACCACAAAATTTTGCATAACATAAATGAGCATTGCGTGAGACTTCTGTATCTGGTTAGTTTTTCTATGATGTTACTATGTTACTAGGGCTTCACCCACCAGATGATATTTCCGCATGCGATGTTTAGGGTATCCATAGTCAAATTGAAAATTTAATGCAGGAAACTCTAATTATCACACTGGAAAAATATCAGGTGGGTGAAGCCCTAAGTTAGTAAAATAGTAACATCATATCACTCCCACCAGAATTTAAAATGGTAACATCATATCACTCCCACCGGAATTTATCATGTGATTTAGAAATAACAGTGAATTAGTTAAAAGATTTCTTTTAAGAATGTACAGAAATTTAAAGTTCTTATACATTGTTCTTTTCATAGACTAAAAAGTAATGTAGGCTAAATGTAATTTAAGATGTGTGGAATTATGTATAATATGATCTTTAAAACATGTCTCTTTACATTTTTAGGTACCATATTATGGTTTTTTCCAAATTTATTGCATGTATAAATCCTTGCTCTGATTCAATATTTACA
The DNA here is from genome assembly GCA_030545055.2 of Neoaliturus tenellus. Classification (NCBI taxonomy): domain Eukaryota; kingdom Metazoa; phylum Arthropoda; class Insecta; order Hemiptera; family Cicadellidae; genus Neoaliturus; species Neoaliturus tenellus. The sequence goes on from JAQYXR010000719.1 coordinate 12,638, forward strand.
TTACTGCCATAGCAACAATACACTTAACATTAGTAGGAGAAAAAGAATATCAATATTAAACGATCTAGGCCTAGGCCCTAATACTTTATATGGCTCATACAATATTTCAAAGAAAGTATTAAATATCAAAATTAGGCTCAATCTTAATTTCATTTTTTTAGATTTTTTTCAGCCCTACTTTTATAGAGTTAAATACAGAAAATTTAATTACCATGTAATAGCTTCTAAAGGTAGTAAAAGATTAACAAAACATTCTGACCTACTAAAAAACCAGCATTGTCAATTTTGTTCCTCTAAATAGCTGGTATTTTATTGAGCACAACGTTCTCTCTTCATATAGGAATGATTAAAATTTTAGCATAAAACAGGTGACTTCCAGTTTTCTTTAAACTCTGCTCAATCTGCTACGCCTAATTCAAACTGTTTTAATATCTTTGTAGGTCAACCCGGAAACAAAGTACAACAGTTAAACATGACCACACAAATAAAAGGCTGGACACTAAAAGTCAAAAGACATATCTTGTCCAGTTAATGACAGAACACATTTGACTAATCTAAATTTGGTCAAGTGCTGATGAGGGATACAGACCTACATTTTACATTTTGAAATATAAATCTTTTAACATTTATTCGTCAAAGAAATTTGAATATTACATGGCTACTGTGTTTTTTATTTGTGTTTCAGAAGCATGCTTGAGAACATAGGGGAGCCACTACAAAGAATAAACTGCAATCATGCCACGTGCGACGGACTAAGGCAAGCGAAATTCAGTGAAGGATAACGGTATGTTTTTTTAGGTTTTCAGTTAAAAAAAAAAACTTATTTTAGTTGTATTTCTAAATACATTATTACACCTATGCTTCAAGGAGCCTTACATATAATTTAGTGTTAACTGCTCATAACTTTAGAGTGTAGTTATTTAAACGGTAATGCCTGGTTTTGCCGATTTTTACAGATTAAATATTGATACCCGGGTCAATTTATTCTAGTATGCTGAGGTAGCTTCTACTTTGCACCCGATCGCGAGGCTCTCAGCACGGGGTGTCTTCCGCTTTTGCCCGATCAATTTATAGAAATTAATTGTTATAGGATAGTTGAGTTTTTATTGAAATTATTTATTTAGTTTGTGTATAGTTTTTTTTTTTTATCTTTTAAAACAGATTGTGCAGATTTTTATTAATAATTTATATTTGGAATGACTTTTCTGCACTCGAAACGCATCTCAACAAACTGGTGTAAATGATTTTACAGTAAATAATGAGAAATAAAAGATAATTAAAAATATTTCTATGTAAAAGTTGGAACAAAAGCTGTAATACTAAACTCTGTGAATCCTTACTTTATCAAAGTGGTAGATAGATGATTAAATATAGATGAATGATTGATGATTAATGCAAACAATATTATTTCAAGTTACAAATTATTCTAAATAACACAGAATCTACACTCTTATGGATCTTACGTAATCATCGTAACATCATAATGTATTTCACTTTTATGAAATGATATGAAAAGTTCTTTTATTGCTAGAATTCTTAAAACTAACCAATGTGTACTTATCACTAATACAACAATAGTCTCCTGGACCGTCTGTTGCGGTTTAGCTACACCTGGACACCTGGACAGTAAAAATAATACAATATTTCAGTTTGTTGAATGACCTAAAATAAACATTTTTTACAATAGATATCCTGGTTCTGACACAGAAAACAAAACAAAAAATCTTGTCCATACTATAAGTGTATTTAATTATTTTTAGCTGCTTTTTATGCTCTATCTGTTTTGGAATAGATACTTTTCTTAGACGGATAAAACGAATTGCTATTTAAATTTTAATTAGGCCTAACATAATTATACTTACTAGTCTACTTGTTTCTCAAAATTGAGCAATTTATTTTAATACAATACAAAACAGTTACATTTGGTTCTAAATCAACGACAACTGACCAATCAAATATTGTAAATTAATAGATGTTAAAAATGTTCAAGCCAAACACAATGTTATTTCAATGGGAACATTTCAAATTTAATTTGTTTATAGCGCCCTTATTTCATGTCCGATTTTCATTAATTTTTATCGGAAACAACTACGGACCAAGCCTTATCCAACAACACCAAAAACTTTAATATCGCTTGAAAATTGTAGGATGAGTTCTCAACACAAAAAACCCTTTGCGTATTAAATAAGTATAGATTCTACTTCAGCCTAATTCCTTGAATCCTTTTTTCATATCTATGTTGAATTAAAAAAAAAAAAACCTAGATAAAGTATTGTAGCGTGAAAATACATAAACAGTAATAATCCTATTCCACTCTAAAATACATTTATTTGCACGTCTTTGTAAAAAAGTATTTTTCCAATTTTTGATTACTTATAATCGACGGTTCAATATTAATGCACACAATGAAGAGTTATTAAACACTGTAAAAATTATACTATTATGGTGAAAACTTTGTGAATTTTGATCCACAATAGGCAGCCATGTCTAAGAGGATATCGATGAATGCATCTCCGCCCACGGTCGCGAAACAGATCCGTCATATGTACTCAGTCAGTTTCGTGCTGCGGTGGTTAGGCAAACTTAAGCATCAATTTAATGCCTAATAAGCCAGGAATACTTTTAAAAGGTCATTTACGGCAATGGGGTTTCGGTTTGGATAATTGACATTCGAAAAATCGACTCTTTACTGTATTTTTAGCTGTCGAGATGGCGGAGCAATATTGTACAATTATGCCTGCTGAAGGGAGCATTAAGACCTATTCAAGTGGATAATACAAACAGTATTATTGTGATTGAATGTCATTGACACTACATTTAATCACAATGGCGCACAGACTCTTGTCAGTTATGACACATTAAGTGTAGGCCAGCAAAATATGCATTTATGTATGAGATTCTAGTTAGCAGAGAGTGAAGGGTTAAAAGGGGTGGCGTCTCTATAAAGATGTAGGCCTAAGATAGGTGAAGCAGATACAATCCTATACTCTAATTTGAGTAAGGTATATTTTTATGTATGTATGTATGTATGTTTGCACACGCAACTCAAAGACTGCTCGAACGATTTTCTCCAAACTTTGCAAATAACTTAGTACTCAGATAAAAAAATTGAAACACATATCTTTATGCCAGGAAAAATCTTACTATTTTTCTAAATAGGCTAATCTTTAACTGAAACTTAAAAAAAAATTAACATTGGTCCACGTGTTCCTGTATAAATATGTGGTTTTGCATCGCAGCCAGTTAATAAATTCTTTATTGCTAACTACAGTTAAATAAAAATAATTTATCATTTTTAAAATTGTACTTTATACTATGGCGAATTCAACGAGGGTGGTGATGTTGGTGTGCCGAAGTCACATAATCTCAGTGATATATGGTCTGTCGGGCAACACTGTGTTGGTTTGGTGCAGGAGCGCTTTCGTCTTTTCGACATTCTTAACGGCAACCGTTATAGATTTCTCCATGATTCCTTATGTAACATTATAGGGAGGGGTGTTTTGGTATTTTTAAAGACTGTTTCGGGTGGTACTAGGCTTCCCAGAAATTTCCAAAATGTCTTTTTTGCCCTTATTGAGGGTTTGTACTGTGTCCAAGGTTCCCTCTATTTTCCGTACCTGTGATCTTCATCTAAAATGTGTATAGCATAATGAGATTTAGGGTCTTTCTGTTTTAATGTGTATATGTGTTATTTTAATCTTTGCTTAAAACTTACCAGTTTGACCTATGTATCCTATACTATAATACAAGCAATGTCTGAAGGGATGTCTGTTCTACGATCTCGGAATCTAGCGGGTACATTTTGCTTAAACTTTGAATTTAAGAGTGTTTTGGCCTAAAAATAAGTTAAGAAACAGGCCTAATCCCAGGAAAAATCGAATTTGGGCTAAATTTAAGTTTAAAAATTGTAATTTTTAACATTGGTCATAAGGGTTGCTATTTTGGTTACGAAATAACAACGAACGGTACACAAAAATAAAGTAACATTAATGTTAAGCAGTCTTTTTCAAACAGCTGTTAACGGCGAATAGGTATAGTCGGTTGTCGGTGGAAATTTAGTAGTCTTATTTACTTACCATGACACTATAACAAATGTGAATAAAACCAATGAGCAAAGCTCGGTTAACCTGGTACTAATATTTTACACGTTATACATTTCATCTTGTAAACCCCACTTTTCAAATTTTGGTCATATTTTTCATTTCCGTATGAAGTTTTCTTTTTGAATTATTATTAGTGTAAAATGCAACATTTAACACCTGTTTTTTTAATGCTTTTGCAATTAGGTATATTTCTGGACCAGTGTACGGAAACGCCCATTTTGTTTTCCTTATCTTTGTAGGCTGATTTTGTTTGCGGAAATAGTTTTTCAATGTCTTTTCGTTCGAAACTATTTAACTCAGGTAATCGGAATATTGTTTTTACTTCTTCGTTGTACTCTTTTTCCGTTTAGTACAGTTGAGTTAAATGGTTTGAAAAGAAAAAAACATTGAATAACTTTTCTCATATTGAATGGTCCTAGCCTCCGGATTACGTTGAAATACTAAAAGTGATTAAATACCTGCTTTCTATAATCCACTGTTGGTTGCTGGGGCAACTAGTTTCGATTCATGAGTGAATCATCATCAGGCCGTACAGAAGATGTCGTAGCACTTCATTTGAAGGTTGCCAAAAAGAATATAATGATAAATAAAAACACATAAACACGGACACGGACACAACAATACAAAATTTGTTCGTTATTCGTTGTGTCCGTGTCCGTGTTTATGTATTTTTATATATGATTTTATTCTTCTTGACAACCTTCATATGAAGTGCTACGACATCTTCTGTACGGCCTGATGATGATTCACTCATGGATCGAAACTAGTTGCCCAAGCAACCAACAGTACATTACAGAAAGCAGGTATTTAAACCAGTTTTTAGAAAAACTTTTTTACGATGTTTTAAATTTGCGTTGTTTTTTATTCCAGCTTTTCAACGACCTTTCAAATCTTAATGTTAACGCAGTTTTTTATTTATACATTTTGATAAATATATGTTTTTCAGGGAGAAGGGGACAACCCAGGAGAACAAACCGAATGGAAAACTCACCAATGAAGAAGTAGAAGAAGTAAACTAATAACTTGTAATTAACACTTAAAATGTAAATAATACATGTTGATGTCTAAATTGTTGTCACAGGCCTACGTATTTTATACTGGTAACTTCCTAATCCTTCATTTTATTGATTTTTATCGTTTTTATTTTTCTTCTCTTATAAAATAGTTATGGTTAATTTAACTAACATAAAATACAAAAACATCAACATATCCTTGGTCTTCTTTTTGTTAAGTTTGTACCTTAAATTGTACCTAAGCAAAAATTGATAAATATAAAATAGAATGTGTTTATATGAAACACAAAAATTTTATGGTTCAAGCACTATATTTGTGTGATTAAAAATTTAATTTTAAGATTTTTATTTTTCAACAGTAAATTTTAACCATAACCTGAATCATGTTTATTACTTCGGAATACTTTGGAGTATTTCAAACAATTTGACTTAATATAAACTATTAGTATTTATAATCTAATATCAGTGATAAGGCTCAATCTTATCAATAAATTGACCTGCAGAAAAAACTTTCAAATGCAGACTATTCTATTATTAATAAACTTGAAGGAGAAAAGTTTGGTGAAATTCGTGTTAAATACTGAACTTGAACATGGGAACATTTGTTAGTGATTTTTTAGCAGTTCTTAGTTTATTTTAAACATTTAGTCTATAGAACGGTTTACTGATTTATCAGTATTATTAATATCAAATTAAAACTAAATGACATGAGTTATGTAAGAACAGCCAAAAGTAATCTTAAAACAATTTTAACTCATTAAGCTAGAAAAAGAAGTCTATTTTCACCAACCTATTCTTTTTTGTGATTTTATGTAGGCTATTCCTATTTTTAACTTTTTTTACAGTTTTTTTTTGAGAAGTTGAGGGAGAGTAAGAAGAAAAAGTGAGGTGAAATGTGTGTTTTCCCATTCCATTTTGATATTGGCTAAAGCCTTTTATTTTTTCTTGTTGGAGTTTGTTGTTTTGTTTTTTTCACTGTTGCTTCCCAGCAGGTAAATTATCACCACATTATTAAGTGTAACAGTTTGTAATATTCTTGTGACAGTTCCAGTTGCTTCCTATATACCTAGGTATTTCTATAGCTTATTCTGCACAAAATATTTTCAAGCATTGGGGTTAGGGTGAAGGGGATTTGACATACTTAAAAAGTGGATAGGTAACCATGTCTGATTATAAAGCAACTGTGACAAATAATATTACAAAATTGATACACTAAAATGTGAGGAAATGAAATTTCTAGCTGGGACGCGACAATGAAGTATAATAAAAACAACAATTTTACTGCAAATAATTAAATCGAGAAGGCATTTAAAACCCTTTTTGAAAGGTTTTTGACCGAAGTCCAAAGCTTTTCTAGGGGTTAATAAAACCCTTTAAAACCTTCACACAAGGGTTTAAAACCTTTTTAATGCCCTTATAACCCTTTATTTTGCTAAGGTATTCCTTTACAAGGAAAGGTTTTTAACCCTTTTTTCAAAAGGGTTAAAAAACCCCCTGATTTTTGTCAACTAGAACCCTTTTTAAGGCATTGTCTAAGGGTTACACCCTTTGCATTCGTAAGGGTTAATAATGGTTTTTCAATTTTAAGAAAAGGCTTTAATAATGGTTTTTAAAATGTTAAATTGCTGTCTGGGACAATACTATGAAGGATTGTTTAATTTACCGGGCAAACGAGTTTTATAAAATACTTTTATATTTTTAAAAATCAATTTGAATTCCTTTTTTACACTGAGTAAAAAACTGTTCATTATACTATGAAGTATATAAACTAAGTATATAAAAAATAACATTAATAAGACAGTGGGTTATCTTTTGGTATTTCAGGGGAAAAAATATTAAGTATAACATACAAACGAGTTAATGAGTTAATGCGGACGAAGCTATGATATGAGATAGGCCGTTGCGGGTTATGGAACTGGAAAATGGGGCGTAATTCTTGATGTGGCTGTTCATTGTAGTCTAAGACTAACAATATTTTTTTACTTTAAATAAAGCTATACATATTTACATTACCATTGGATTTTTGCATTGTTATTCAATTTATTCAATTTCATACACCTACCAAGAATCTTCGCCATAGTTATTTATGAATGATGTAGTATCAATAGTCCAGGCTCTGAACAGGTTGAGCATGCACTAAAAGTCTAACGAAATCTGACTTTTGATTATTGTTGGGAACATTTAGTAGATGTAAAAAATCGATGTTGCCACATTTCCAGAGTGGGCACAACACGGGGGACGCCCCCTAGAGGAAGTCATAGAGGGAACTGTATTGGCCTATGTCATGCTATATATCATTTGAAAGGTCTTTGAATGTAGATTCAAATGCCACAAACCCGATCTCTAAAGGTCGAATATAACGCGAATTATTGCGTTTTGAAATTTCGGTGAAATCCTTTCATGCAAAATTTGACTGCCTGCCATTTCTGGCTCAGACGTTCATTTGATGTCAAGTTGGCGACATTGTTTTCAAATATATATAAATTCTATCTATCTCCTCTTTATAAAGATCCTGAAAATTAAGTTAAATGTTTTATTTTAAGTCTCAATTTGCCGTCTTCAATTGCTGTCCGAAATATTATGATTACATTATGATTTTCAGCCCGATTGGGGACAACCCATTAAATCTTTTATGAAATATTTAACGTGAGCTTTAGGATCATGTTTAACAGAAAGCAATGCCGCAAAGCCGACCTTAAATGAACGCTCGAGTCAGAAATTGCAGGCAGTCAAACTTTGCATAAAAATCATTTTGCCGAAATTTCAAAACGCAATAACTCGCGTTATATTCAACCTTTGGAGATCGGGTCTGTGGCATTTGAACCTACATTCAAAGACCTTTAAAATGATATACAACATGACATAGGCCAATACAGTTTCCTCTACGACTTCCTCTAGAGGTCGTCCCCCGTGTTGTGCCCATCCTGGAAATGTGGCAACATCGGTTTTTTACATCTACTAAATGTCCTCAACAATAATCCAAAGTCAAATTTTGTTAGACTTTCGTGCATGCTCAACCTGTTCAGAGCCTGGAATACAAAGGGAATAATAGTTTTAATATGCAGCATTGATTTAAGAATAAAATTATTTTAGTTTTCAAAATTTGAGGTGTATTTTTTACACTCCTGGCTCAGACCCATAAGCACCTATCAGATTTGAAAATAATTGAAGGAGTTCATTGAAGGTCAAGTTTGTTCAGAGAAAGTTTTAAAAATCCTTAAATGCTACCTCATGAGCTGGCAATTATTGGATTGTTATTTTCCGTTTTTCATATATATTTATTTATTTTTTGTAGTAGGGCATTCAGCGTTGTTAGTTATCAAGTTGTAAATAAAGGAACTCATGATGACGAGAATGTAGATAAGAAAATGCCATTGTATAAATTAGAACATTTCCAATAGTCCAATAATCAAGTTCTATCTAGTAGGTTCTTATCGTCCAAATTAATTCTTGCAATTTCAGCTTTGCGTTGTCCCTCTCGGCTTCTTGTTCCGATGAAAACTTCATCCATTATTTCACCAATTAATTGTTAATTGTTACTTTAGGAAAGAAGAGTTTGTACTTTAAATAATTTGGATTTAATGACAAGTAAATGCATAATATATCAGCTTTATACTAAACGTAGAATGGTTTGGAATCATAAGAGGTGTTACTTTCCACTTTTGAATTTTAAGATGGGATTGGAGTAACCTCTAGTAAACTGTCTTCATTCTCAATTTATCTCACATATAAAAACTGCATTAAGTTCTAAGTTTATTGTTACATTGTTATCTACTATATATTTGTCAAATACCACTCACTCACGTATCAGAGTATCTCCAAAACTACAAGGCCTAGAGGGTTAAAACTTGGCATGTACGTTCATCTTTGCTAAAAAACGCTCACTAAGAAACGGTTTTGCAAAATTCCGTCAGGGCTCCGCCACGCACGACTTGAAAATTTCGTTACAATGTTATTCTTATGGGGGATATTAATACAAATCAAAGCAACAACGAATCTCCAAAAGTAGAGAGCATGCAGGATTGAAATTTGGTATACACGTTCCTTTCTACCCATTCATGCTCACTAAGAAACGGTTTTACAAAATTCGTGCAGCGCTCCGCCCCACACGACTTCAAAATTTCGTTACAATGTTATTCTTATGGAGCACTTAAAATACGAATCTAGGAAACAACGAACCTCCAAAAGTATAGGACCTATAGGGTTGAAATTTGGAATGGAAGTTCCTCTTTGTCTATAGGTGCTCACTAAGAAATGGTTTTGCGAAATTCCCTCAGGACTCCGCCCCACACGACTTCGAAGATTTGATGCAATTACCTGTTGGAGATTCAAAGCTATCAGCTGTTAGTGATATAATTGAATTTTTTACTCTATGGAACATAGAGAATAAAATTCTTTTAGATCGACTTTAAATTTCTCTTAGGCGAATTTTTGACCCCCAAAAGGCTTTTTTATTACTGATTTGATTTCAACGAAATTCTCAAGTTAGATTTTATGTATTTTTAACTAGGTAATAAACTATAATCGGGCAATTATTTTCAAGTATTAAAAAAGCTTATTTTCCGGAATTTTTGACAGAACTTTAGTTGTTTAGACTACATGATTTGACTAATGTAGTTGCTACGATCAGTTTATTTTGCGACCATCTCGCCGCAGGAATAAAGACTAGGGTAGAAATGAACGCGCCAGAAATGAACGACTCTCGTTCATTAGATCCGAATCTGTTGGTCCGAACGAAAACAGAACTCTGAACTGAATCAATGAATGGAAATATGCAAAGTAAACTTGCATTAAGATTTTTAAATTGACTGCTTTTGATATAATTAATAAAGCATAAAGGGCTTTACTTAGTTTTGGTGAAAGATCGTTAATGTGTTGCTACCATGTTTAATCAATCTGTAGTCCAAGAATGAATAGACCTTATGGAAATTAATGTTCTGTCGTTCAGCCTATACCTAAATTTGTTAGCTCCTTGAACGACAGTGCTAGCAACTGGCTGTAATCTACTTCACATTAACTCATAAGGCAGTAAAGTAACAGCAATTCTATGTTTGTGACTTATAAAGTAACCAAAGAATCTCTTTTGGGAATCTGCTGCATCTTGAATGGAAAATAAGACCAAAAAGATGGTAAAACCTATATTTTACCTGGCATGTTTAATTTATTGTTGTAGGCAAGATTTTGTTCAAATAAGCCTGTATGGTACAATTATTTATATTAATACATTACATTCAATTTATTATTTCATAGTACAAAATTAATGTCCTCTTGTTTAACACAATTTTAGACAGCAATAAATTATAGGCTATAATGCCAATACCATTTACCATTTACCATGTGTCCTCTTCACCGCAGTCTTCAAGACAGGGGAGTCGTCAAGTGGCCCATCGGCAGATAGGGCAATGGGTGCAGGTAGGAGATACCGTGAGTCAAGGTTGATTTATTTAGTTTTATTTAAGGCCTAATGTGGCAATTGTGGTCATCGTAAAACTCTGAGATGTTGTAGTATGATTTTTCAATTAAATATTGTTTTAATTTTCTGTTAAAAGATTTAGTGTTGGATATTGATTTTAATTTTAGAGGCAAGAGATTGTAAAGTTTAGTACCCATGCATTGTGGGGTTTTACTTGTTTTTTGAAGCCTATGTTGATTTTGGTTAAAATTTTGCATTGATCTAAGTGAATATTTGTGGCAATCCTGTCTTAGTGTTGGAGGGTTTTGTTTTATGAAAGAAACTGTTTCAAGGATATATAAGGAGGTCAAGGTTAGGATTTTATTACTTTTGAAAAATGGTCGGCAATGCTCTCTGTAGTGAAGTCCTTCAATGATCCTTATAGCCTTTTTTTGTAGAATGAAGATTTTTTCAAGATGTGTTTCACCTGCGGATCCCCAAGCTATGATACCAAAACGAAGATGTGAAGAGAAGAGAGCATGATATGTCATAATTGCTATTTCTTTGTTGGTGATACATCTGATTCTTCTCAATGCATAAAGGACTGATGATAGCTTCTTATGTAGTTTTTCAATATGGTTTTGAAAGTTTAAGTTTTTGTCGATGTTGATGCCAAGGAAAGTTGTTGTTTCATGAGTTGAATTTTTCGGGTTTGAAGTATCTGTTGTATTTTGGGTTTTGAAGAGAACGCTGACTGTTTTAGACATGTTTATTTTTAGATTTGAACTATTGCATATATTTGTGGCTATGGCTATTGTATCTTCAAGTTGAGGTTCTATGGGATGGTGTGAGTTGATTGACTTGATGATCGTTGTGTCGTCAGCAAACATAAGACATGTGTTTTCTACAGGTAGAGAGTCTGGAAAGCCGTTAATGTAGATTAAAAACAGTAATGGTCCAATCACCGAGCCTTGGGGAATTCCGTGGGTTGAAGTTGAGAATTTTGATCGATGTTTTTGTTCTTGAGAGTTGTGGAAAAATTCTATTTCGACTGCTTGTTTACGGTTAGTCAGATAGTTTTCTATCCATTTTAAAGCTTTGTTTTTGATGTTCAATTGTTTCAGTTTGTCAATAAGAATTTTTCTATCCAAGCTATCAAAAGCTTTTTGAAGGTCGAGGAATATTCCTGCAGCCTGCTGTTTATTTTCCCAGATGTTGGTTATTGAGTTACAGAGTTGAAATAATGCAGTATTTATTGATTTATTTTCTCTAAAGCCGTGTTGATTTGGTGTAATGAGACTATTTTCCTCCAGATGTTGAATTATTTGTTTATTTATGATCTTTTCAAGATATTTGGAAAACGTAGGGAGTATTGATATAGGTCGATAATTTTCCATTAGATGTGGGTCGCTTTTTGTTTTTGCGTTCTCTGTTTATGGTGCTCCAAATTGCTTTGTTTTTGTTTTTAAAATTTGTTATGTTTTTAATAGTGTGTTCAGATCTCTTGTATCTAATATTTTTATCATACATTTTTTTCAGGTTGGTGTAGGCTAATTTGTCTTGGTCATTGTTCGTGAGGAGGTATTTATCATGAGCTATTGTTACCAAACTTTTTAGTTTGATTGAAGAGTCATCCCAAAATTTTTGTTTCTTTTTATTTCTAAAGGTTTTGGTCATAATCGGCATGATGTTGTTCATTTCGTCTTGAATTATTTTGATGAAAATTTCATATTTATCATTAGCTGAAATAGCGTTATATACTAGTGACCAGTCGGTGTTTGAAAAGTTTTTCTTTAGTTGGTTCAAGTTGTCGGAAGTCATAGGCCTGATGTTTCGTTTGATGGCAGTTTGGTGAATTTTGAGTTGATGGGGCATAGAACAACTGACACCAAGGTGGTCAGAGATGAGGTTTTTATGTGTTTTAATTTTGATGTCAGAGATGTTAGTGCTTGTCATGCAGGTATCGATACTGCTGATAGAGTTTGCAGTTACTCTGGTGAATGGGATTTCGTTTATAGTCAGGTTGTGCTCCATTGAAAGATTCATCAATTTCAAGGTATTTTGGTCTTCTTTCCTTCTAAGATTGATGTTTGTGTCGCCAATGAAAAGTAAATTTCTTAATTTATTTGTGTAGTTTGAGAGGAAAAATCGAGTATTTCAAAGAATTCGTCTAGATTTTGTGAAGGTGATCGATAGGCTCCAATGATGATGGTGTTTGTTTTTGGGATTTCTATAGCTGCAATTTCTATCACCATTTCCTTACATATTTTATCAGTTACAATTGGTTTTATATATGGTTGTAATTCTTGCTTTATATATATTACTATTCTACCCCATTTTGGTTAGTTCTAGAAAAACTAGTGCTTAAAATATAATTCTCAAAGTTTATGGTTTCGAGTTGTTCTTGTGTTAAACCATGCTCAGTAATGATTATGATGTCTGGATCAATAGTTTGGATTTCTAATTTTAATTTGTAGATTTTGCTACTGAGACCTCTTTGAATATTTAGGTGGTAGGTTATTAGTTCCTTGTTAGATTTGTTTTGAGTAGGCCTAGTTTTTCTTAGGTTGGGGATGGTTCTGATGTCCTATAGTTGGGGGGTGTTGTTGCAGGAAATCTGCAGTAGAGTATTCTGAGTTTTGTGTGGGTCATTGTGATGGTTGGTGTCTTCGTTCGGGATAATTGATTCATTAGAGCAGGATTCAGTCTCTTGGTTCCTGGGGAAGCCATCCATTGAATCTGTGGTGAGGTCATCGTCAGGGTCCATCGAGATGAGAGGATCAGGGCAATCTTTTTTTGCGACGTGTCAGTGGGGTGGGTCAGTCCAGTGGTTGCATTTGACTCGGGGACAGGATTCATAGCATTTCTTATGCATTGTGCAATAATTGATGCTCCTTTTTTGTTCGGGTGTATTCCATCCGGTCTGTAGCAGTCTTCGTTGGTCGCTGCATTTGTATCTATAAAGGTCGCTCCCAACTGGTCGCACATGAATCGCAGGGCTTCATTTGTTTCAGTAATGTGTTTGTCTCGGACATAATTACGGAATAGAATTAAATTTACGAACCACTTTGTGCGTCTGAAGTTTTTCATGCTAGCCTCTATCGAGTACCAGATAGGTCGCATTGTGTTGTTTGGGGTTTTCGAAGATGTGATATTATTGGAGCCTATATTCACAAGGACTTTAGGTGGAAGGGAGTATGCTTCATTTAAAATTTTGCTTACATCCTCAGTTTTCCCTCCAGGTATGATGTAGGTAATCAACTTTTTTTCATCCGTTTCCTTCAACATGCTTGCGGCTGCACGTAGAGTCGAGTCGCCGATCAGCAAAACTTCTGGTTCAGGTTTTCTCTTGGGTCTACTTTGAGTGTGGTCTCCTACTGTCAAATTTTTCTTAAAATTGCTTCCTGTTGTGGGCACTGAAGGGCTTATATCGATGGTGGTTGTGTTTTTTTTTTTTTTTTTTTTTTTTTTTTTTTTTTTTTTTTGTGGTGTGAGGAAGTTCTTGCTATAGGCTGAGCTGCCTCCTGTAGCTTTTGTGAGAAGGACATTTTCATTGGTGAAGGCAGAGTTGTGGTTGTCTGAGTTATAGGTTTATCACATTTCGATAGATCATGGATAGTTTCTTCAAGCCTAAAAATAACTTCCATTTTTTTACTATTATGTCATTCAGTCGGATATTTTCCTTTTTTTCTTGATCAATTTGATTTTTCAGGTCTCCTATACCCAGCATCAGGACTTCTATAACCTTGTTTAATTGTTTAGATTTTGGGTCGTCCGCACTGGAGTCGTCTACAGATGAGTCGTCAGGTGTGGGGGGTACTCGAGGTCCAGACGGGCTGGGGTGTCCTTGAGATCCAGATGTGCTAGAGTTAGTGTTATTTCTATGTCTAAGATTATAGCAGTTTTACAGACCCATGTGAAAGCAAGTTCATCATTAGCCATTGAATCGTACTAACCTTTAGTAATTTTGGCACAACGTGCATGGTACCAGTCTAGGCAGTCACATTGAACGGCCATATCAGACTCCTTAACTATTTTGTTACAAAGAGTGCATAATGCTTGATTGTTGTCTTTGGGAAAATTTTTGAGCATAGTGAAATTAGGGCAGGTATGGAGAAAAATTTCGGGCTGGAGCCTGGGTATGATAGTGGATGAGAAATGGGCAGGTTAGTTGGCAGGACTTTGATTTTTTTTGTCTTTTTCGATTGGGGGGCCTAAGCTATTTTTTTATTTTATTTAATTTTATTTTTTTTCTGTTCCTAAGCTATGTTTGTGAGCCTAATGTGTTGTTGAAATGATTTATAAGCTACTTAAATTAACCCTCATAAGTAAAAGCAATTATATTGTGCCACATACCTGAGATGATGAGCAAAAAACTCATGGATAGGGTTGTTGAGGGATAGGCCTGGGATAGCGGAGTAGAGAGATAGGTTATGTTGTAGGTTATATTGGGCCTGTAGATCTTCGTTCTTCTTTCTCCTTGAAAGTAAGCTGCTTCTCCACAAAATGGCTTCCCTCTCAATTAATAGTTCAAGTTTGTTAGATGCTAGATTATTATAAAATACTTGTGAGCTCAAAAATCACTTGGAAAATTGTCCTTACTATATTTAAATTGAAATGCAAAAGTAAGAAATGATTGAAAAGTTCTAGAAAATGGTTTTCTACTAAGTTGAAAAACTGAGGTGGGCGTACTTGGCTTTCGCTCGGCTTTCGTGATGCCGGTCGGTCGAGTGTTCAGATTTTTCCAATTTTCAACGATAATATCCTGATAATATCCTGTTGAATTATGAATTTCATAAAACCCAGATATTCTTATTAATCTTGGGGAATAAGAAATGTAGATAAATGTGATGTTATACTAAATTACACTAACTTTCCAGAAAGTAAAAATATGCGAGGTAGGCCTATGCTATTTAGTTCAATCATATTTTAAAACAAGGGGAGTTTTCTCGCTTAATTTCACTAAAGAGGCGTTTGTGTTATTATTCAAATTATATCATTGTGTAATATCAACAGATTTAAAATTATCAAAATAAATACCATTAACAAAATACGAGCATACCTACAGTCTTAAAGATGAATTTTTCCCATGATAAAGCATATTTACCTTCGTAGTATAAATTACAAATAAAGGGGTGCTCTGTTTAGGGCTACGATCCACCTCTTATAATAGTCATGTCATATTTAAACTTAGTGGTACTGGTACACTTAGTAGGTGTCATTTAATAGTTAAGGGGATAAATTAAAAGGACAAAATAAATAGTATATTATGCAGGCTGGAGTTTCAAGAAGGGTTCTAGGAACTTATTTTATAATTATTGCATAGGCCTACTCTCTTTACTTTGGGAGACAGTCCCTAAAGTTAAAGTTGTTTACAATATTTTAGTATTTCAATACCCTCCAGAGAAGTAAATTTAACAAAGATATTATAAATAGTGATAGCACATGCTGCTTTTTTTGCTGAGGTAGAAATTATCTCCCAATTAATTCAATAAAATGGGTTCTCCATTGGAATAGACCTTTGAACAAAACAGATAAGGGAGTAGCCAGAGTCATTATCCTTGCATAATCAAACTTTCTAAGTTCAACAGTTTCTCAAATTTGTATAGCCTATGTACTGGGGTGAGGTGATGGTCCTCTGTATTGAATTAATAAGACCAAGTCAGTCATGAATCAGTTCAATCATAGTCATGGAACAGAGTCGAATCAAAGGAACGAGAGTCGTTCATTTCTGGCGCGTTCATTTCTACCCTAGTCTTTATTCCTGCGGCGAGATGGTCGCTTTATTTTCCCCATATCGCAGCTGAAGCTGAGTTGTCGCTGTGTATGCTGAAAACAATATAACCTCAACCTCTTCAGATTTGTTTACATCTGCTCGCCGTTAAGATACGTTTTTAAATAAAATTTAATTGATATTTTGACAGACCTATTTGTTAAATTAAGTAGATCAACACCGATGTATACTTGCCGAAATTTTAAATTATGCCAAAAGATATGCATGTTGTGGAATGAATTGCTGTCGAACGGAATTATGCGATTAACTAATTTATCTGATACACCTAATATTTGGGAAAAAAATTAAATGGAACAAGTAACTTAATAATTAGAAAGTGTTGTGCCATTGTATCCTATGTCTCAGGTAACAAAATATACATTATGTGTTAAATAAGCTTATAAATTCTTCATACTTGGTTTTTTATTCATTTGCATCATGTGGTAATTGAATTTTTACAATCAATTTTATTTTTTATAATGAATTTTAACTAGTTACTTGTATTGATTTTGTTTTTTTCTCTATAATCTACTTTTAATGGTAGGCCTATAAGCTTATTTGTTTTGTACCAAATGTACCAAATGATGTTATCTAACGTATGGAATAATAAGCTTCTTGATTCCTGATTTGAGGTCTTAGTCAAAATCATTGTTTGTATGCATTTATTTAAGTTATAGGCCTAGGATGTATTTACAACAGCTCTTTTGGCAGACCGAGTCCACCGAAAATGCACCAAAAAATTTGTGTGGCCTTCAGGCGGGGCCCTTCCCAACGGGGGCAGCGGAAGAATGTGTGTTCCGCATCGTCGGAAACGCCCGAGCAATAAATGCAGTCCGGTGAACCGGTCTTGCCCATCCGGTTCAGGTACGACCGAGATAGCCGTTAATTGTCAAGAATTGGCTGCCGTTCCACCCATGGTTGGACGTGCTTGATAAGTCACGCAGTCCATCGTCCTCGGGTGTCGTGCTCCCAACTGTGTTGCCACTGCTGGAAGGTTCTGGAGCGCTCTTCTGTTCTTGCCGTGTCCTTTTAATCTCGCCTTGTCTCTGATAAATTTCCTTCCTCTCTCCTGCCAAGAGCTTGACAGGGATAACTCCGGCGACCACCAGGACGGCAGGCTCGGACACTGTCCGGTAGGCGGAACACACCTCGAGCTCCGCTCGACGTTGAATACGGGCGAGTCGCAACCTGTACTAATCTTTATCGAGAGCGTCTGCTCACACCTCTGCTCAATAAAAAAGCACGGACTGAACCGCGGACATCAACAGACGTCTTCTGCTGGATCGTGGAACCCCGACATTGGCCATCAGCCTACTAAGGTAAGTGACTACCTTAGCAGCCTAGTCCACCGTACGGAATATCTGATCCCTCCAGCTTAACTTGGTGTCCACCATAATCCCGAAGTACTTAGCAGCACGAGTTGATTGGACCACCTTCCTTCCCACTCGGAACGGAACGACGGTCTCCATCCTCTTCTTCGTAAGGATCACAATCTCCGTCTTACGGAGAGTACGATAGAGAGCGTGATCGAACATCCATGTGTTGACCACACGCATGACTCGGTTCAACTTTAGTTGGGCCAGCTCAACGTTGCGTGCGACAATGAGAGCTGCAACATCATAGGCGTACCCAACCAAAGTGGTTTCCTCAGGCATCTCCAACCTCAGGAGGCTGTCATAGGCAACGTTCCAGAGATCCTGGCCGAGTATTGAATCTTGCACAGCACCAGAAGTGACTTCCATCGTCCACGTTCCGTCCCTTGTGTCGTAAATCAGGCTTCGAGAGCGGAGATAATCCGCAACAAGATGAGTCGCAACAGATATGCAGGAACGCGAAAGGAAGTTGCGAAGCGCATCCAGCATATCGACCCACCTCGCCGAGTTAAAGGCTTTCTTGACATAAGCGTAACAAAGAAGCACTACTTAGCGAGAGAAATGGTCGTGGCTCTCGCCTCTCTTCACAGCTCTCTTCACTTCGGTGATAGCGTCAATCGTTGACCGTCCCTTTCTGAAGCCGTACTGACGGGGGCATAAGTACCCAGCAGCTTCCACGGCAGACGTCAGGCGGGAACGGATCAGCTTCTCGGGCAGCTTCTCAGCCGTGTCCAACATGCAAAAAGGCCTGTGGGACGACGGCAGCTCGGGATCACCTTTGCCCTTGCTGATGAGTACAAGTCTGGCGGTTTTCCAGGGAGCCGGAAACACCCTTTCTACCAAACAGGCGTTGTACATTCTCAACAACAAATCAGCATTAATTGAAAATACTTTCTTTAAAGCCTCGCTGGGAATCCGTCCGGGTCAGGAGCCTTGTTGCTCTTTAGGGAGAGAACGGAGGTTTTAATTATAATTTTTTTTTGGGTGTTTTAAATAATTTTTCTGTATTCAATTGATGGTTATGAAAATGAAGTATGTGTGTTTTAGAACAGTTGAGATGAAGACCATTTTGTTTAAACCAAGTTTCTATGGAAGAAATATCTTTAGATATTTCGCTTAGTACGATATTTTTAACCACCTTAATTAATGATATTAGGAATTCTAAATAAAATAACCATTATGAATATGAAAAAATAGTATTTTTATTGATACACATAAAAACTAAATCTGGAGTTAATGAATAAAACAATGGAATATGAAACAATTCATAGAAAAGATGTATTTTGTGTTGACCATAATCCACAATTATTTTTCTTTAAGAGTCATCTTCACCCCTGAGCCAGTAGCCCATTGTTGCGCAGAACAGAAGAACAATTGTTATAAACAATTGTTGTTTAGGCAAATATTGCGTTTCCATTGAAATCAAATAAAAATAGTTCGTTTCCTAGGAAACTAAATTAATTTCAAATTAATGCAAAATTATAGGAATTTAACTAAAGTATTTAATTTACTATAGCTAAGAGATAGATAAAAATACTAACATGTAATTCTATTGAATTTTAAT
This sequence comes from Neoaliturus tenellus, assembly GCA_030545055.2. NCBI lineage: Eukaryota > Metazoa > Arthropoda > Insecta > Hemiptera > Cicadellidae > Neoaliturus > Neoaliturus tenellus. The sequence goes on from JAQYXR010000719.1 coordinate 31,856, forward strand.
TACTTTCATTGCCATTAATGTTTCTATGGACATTTAGAAACGGGACTAAAAGCCTGGTTTATTCCAAGATTTAAATTTATTTTAAACAAATATTACCCTTCCATCGTAAATTATTTGTATTAATTTAGTTTGAAATAATATTAAATAAATAACAAAAATAATTTAAAATTAAATTAAATAATTTAAAATTTAGTATTTTGTGTTATAAGCAAATAAACTAAAAAACATATAACCATAAACATAAACTAGTTATTTAATTATTTATTAGCTTAATCGGACTAAGATGATGGTTTATTCAATAATTTGAATTATTTTAACTTAACGATTCCATGGAAATTTAATAAAATTATAACGTTTCCTAGAAACTGAAATATTTTTAAATAAAGTATAAGTTAATAGAAATTTAGTAGAAAGTTAACATACATGTTTAATTTAATATACCTAATATAAAAAGGGTTTAATAGCAAACTTACCAACATTGTAATGTTTATATTTAACAAATAATTGTTTTATATTCAAACTAGCTGTTTCCCGTCACGGCTTCGCCCGCGACTGAATTTATTTTTTAGGTAATAAAATCTTTAAAAGAGCAAAAAAGTGTTCCTAATTAAGAATGACATTGAAACAACAAATTACTGAGTGTTGAGCTCTGAAGGAATTTTGCAAAACATTTTCTTAATGAGAACTATTGAGCAAAAAAGAACAACTATGTCAAATTTCAACCCCGTAGGCCCTATACAGTCATTTTATAATCATGTAAAGCGGAGCCGAAAAGAACATAAAAAACTATATTTCTAAAACTGTTTCTTAGTAAACACCTATAAGCAAAACGGAACATAAACGTTAAATTTCAACACCGTAGGATTTATGGTAATTTTGAGGATTTGTGAGGGGAAACCCCTGGAATAATTTTGAAGTCCTATGGGGCGGAAAAGAAATTCGAAAACTATATTTGCAAGGCCGTTTCCAAGTGAGCACCTATTTGGAAAACGGAGCATCTCCGTTAGATTTTAATCCCTTAGCATATATAGTAATTTTGATGTTCTTTGGGGTGGAGTCCTAAAGTAAATTTGCTAAATTGTTTCTTAGTGAGCAACAATGAGCAAAGAGAAACGTCCATGTCAACTTTCAACCCCGCGGGCCCAAAGTAATTTTCAAGACTTCTAGGACGAAGCCCTAAAAAATTTCAAAATATATACTTTTTTGAAATTCTTAAGCTAAGGGGAACGTCCATGTCAAATTTCAACCCCGGAGGCCCTAAAATGTTTTTTGAAGTCCTGTTAAGCAGAGCCCTAAAGAACTTCGAAAACTATATTTGCAAAACCAATTCTTAGTAAGCACCCATGAGCAAAGAGGAATGTCCATGTCAAATTTCATCCCCGTGGTGACCAAAATGTAATTCTGAAATGCAGAGGGGTAGAGCCCTAAAGTGCTTTAAAAACTATATTTGCAAACCCTTTTCTTAGTGAGTACCCATGAGCCAAGGGAATCCTATATCATATTTCAACCCCGTGGGCCCTAGAGTAATTTGAAGGTGTAGTGGGGTACAGACCTAAAGGGCTTCAAAACTATATCTGCAAAACGTTTCTTAGATTCGAAAACTATAATGGTAAAACAGCTTCTTAATGAGCACCCATGAGCAAAGAGGAACGTCCATGCCAAAAATTTCAACTCTGCGAATGCCCTAAGGTAATTTTGAAATGCAGTGTGGTGGAGCCCTTAAGTGCTTCAAAAACTATATTTGCAAAACAGTTTGTTAGTACGAAATAAAGTTAACTGCATTTAATACAACCAAAGTACACCAGACTAAAATTAATAGTAAATCACTATAATCTTGACAATGTCAAACATAAATAAATATTTATGTTTGACATTAACTAAATATATGACATGACATAAATAAATATACCCTCAGGGGCAGTGGGCTTTCCACTGTACGGGTGTTTCTTGGCGACCCCGAGGTACCTGAGCCAAGCTGTGAGACCCTCCTCACAGTTCTTCCCGAGCTAAGGCCTTTCTTCTCATCTTTCAGGTCTTAGCTCACCGTCTTTATTCTTTCCTGAGCTAACCTTGCTCACCTTCTTGTTTTCGACCCCGAATCAAGGGTGTCTTTCCACCTTCTTTCGACCGGCGCATGCTGGGGGGTCCTGGGAGTGTCCCTGTTGTGTTGCAGGGACTGATGTGTGCCTCGCACTGCCGATGGTCTCCTCCAGTGTGTCGTCAGAAGCCAGCCGCTTCGGACCTTAGTCAGGGAGTGCGGCATGGATGCAGGGATCGGACTCTGCATTGCCACGGTGCGACCCCCAGCACGTCCGGCACATTTTGTGTATCGGTGCTGGGCAAACGGAGGTTCGGGCCCCGGAGTCCCGGGGTAGGGGTGTCTTATCTCCTACGGGGGGTAGACCTCCGAGGGTGTACCCGCTCCCGGCCGATGAAGGGCCGCCTCTTGCCGCACGATGCGCTGGTTACAAAACAGTATGGATTGTCAACTGCAAAACACGAATCTTGGAAAGGAGAACGAACAGGCTGCTTTTAGGCCCAGCTCACTTGTGCAGAGGTCTCCGACCTCAAAGACTGGGACGCCGACGGTTGGAATTAAAACCTCCCCTCCGCCGGCCCCGTTCAAGGCTGCTGGTGTCGCTGGATCATCGGCCGTAACCGGAAAGGAGAAAGATGAGGTTGATCTGGGTATGGGTGTGACCGAGCCGGTAACACCTCTAGCCAGGATGCAAGGAATCCCTCCCAGGAAGAGCCCTCTTCGTGCGGCATTCGAGCTGCAAATGCTTCGGCAGCAGCAGGACGACGCCCACGAGGAGGAAGACTCATGTTTGAAGAAGATGAAAGTTCTTTTGAAGGAGATGGCCAAGGTCCTCCTAATTCAAAAGAACATAAACAAGGCGATAAAAGAGGGGATCCCGAAACTCGAAGATGCTCTAGAAGAAATCGAGGAATGCCGGAAAATCAGGCTAAAGGCAGTGAAGCAGGAGCGCGATGTCACGAACCGAGTCATCTCTGCTTCACCTCAAGCTCATCTGGCTGAGTCCCAGACTCAAGCCAGAAAGCGAAAGAAGAGGCAGAGCGGTTCTTCGCCGGGAAGCCCTGAGCTTATTGAGGTGGACTCAGTGCCGAGACCGGTTTTTGTCACTGCGGCATCGCAGACATCTCCTGTCCAGGCTACTGAATCCGCCCCGGGCGCTGCCGTGATTCCAGCCCCTACTCCTGCAGAGGTTCCTGCTCCGGCGGCTAATCCTGCCTTGGCAGCAAACTCTGCCTCAACACCTTTGGGGGGCTGGAAGACGCGCCTGTCTAAGAAAGAAAGGAGGAGGCAGAAGCAAGCGGAGGCAGCTTCGAAAAGTGCGTCGAGGGTGGAGCGGACGCAAGTCTCAAACCCGGTTGGGGAGGCCTCTGGCAAGTCTGTCAGAAAGCCTAAACAACCCAGGCCTAAGAAGCCCAGGACGGAGGCAATCTTGATCAAGCCCTTAGGGGGGCGATCTTTTGCCGATGTTCTGGGTCAGATTAGATCGCAGGCCAAACCGGAAGAGACCAACACCGTTATCAAGTCTATTCGGTGAACCCAGAACGGGGATGTCCTCCTCGAACTGGGGAAGTCGAGTGACAAGATCGGTTTGGCCGCTTCCCTCAAGACTGCACTTGGGGACAAAGGCTCCATCAAGGCCCTAGAACCGAAGTGTTCGGTCGAGATTCGGGACCTTGATGTCCTCTCCACCGAAGATGAGGTGACCCGTGCGATCCAGGTGGCACTCCCGGAGATACCGGCCGATGGAGTGAGGGTATGGCTGACAAAGCCTAACCGAAGTCAACTCCGGATGGCTGTTGCTGAGATGAGCGAAAAGCACGCCAATAAGCTGCTTAGCCTTCAGCACCTCAGAGTTGGTTGGGTTAGTTGCAGGCTCAAACGGAGGGTGGTAGTTTCGAGATGCTTCCGCTGTCTCGGTTTCGGCCACTCCTCCCGAAACTGTAAGGGGCCCGACAGGAGTGCCAACTGCTTCCAGTGTGGAAGCCAAGGCCACACACGTAAGGAATGTTCCTCGAGCCCCTCCTGCTTCCTCTGCAAGGATTCAGGCTCCAGTGCCCTCGGTCACTTACCCGGGTCTGGTCAGTGCGGTGCCTTCAGAGCCGCACTTGAACAGGCAAAAGGCAGCGGCCGGTAATTCGCATCCTCCAGGCCAACCTTCATAGATCCTGGGGAGCTGATAACCTTCTAGATCAGCTCGCCCGAGAACTTGGTGCTGACGCGCTCCTTATCAGTGAACAGTATCGGGACAGAGACCCAAACATTTGGATCTCGGACAGCCTCGGTACTGCTGCATTTTGGGCACGTAATACACGAGATGTTTTGGTGCGGAGTCACGGGCGCGGCCGAGGATTCGTCTGGGTTCGGTGTAGGGACGTGACTATCTTCAGTTGCTACCTCACACCCAACGAGGCCGTCCAGGACTTCCTCGACAAGATAGATAGCCTAGAGGAGTGCGTTCTTGGCACCACCGGGCATGTCGTCGTTGGTGGCGATTTCAACGCCAGGGCCGTCGAGTGGGGAATGCCCTCTACCAGCTCCCGGGGGAAATACATCCTGGATTTCATCGCCAGGGCCGGTCTTGTCGTCCTCAACCAGGGCGACACACCTACTTTTCGGCGCCCCGGGCAGAGAGGCACGATCCCCGACGTCACCTTTGCGTCTGAGTCGCTCCTTCCGAGGATCTCAGGCTGGAGGGTTGTGGAGGACTACACGGGTAGCGACCACCAATACATCGTTTTTGACCTGCATGATCAGGCAAATCGTCGAGTTTCCGCATCTCGGGAAGGGCCACGCCGGTGGAACACCAACAAACCGGACGTGGTCAAGTTCACCGAAGTCATCTCTCGGGGAGCGCAGGGGAATCCTGGTGAGGCTGGGGCCGAGGCACTAGTAACATCCACGATGGAACTGATCGTCTCGGCCTGCGACCAGTCTATGCCGCGAAGGAAACCCCGACGCGACAAACAACCCGTTTACTGGTGGACTGAAGAGATTGCGGAACTCAGAAGAACATGTTTAAGAACTAGACGAGCCGCCACAAGAGCGAGAATTCCCGCAGACAGAGTTCGTAAGTCGGAGGCCTATAAAGCTGCGAGAAAATCTCTCCGCCAGGCGATAAACAGGAGCAAGGCGAATAGCTGGAGGAGACTTCGTGACGACGTTGACTCCGACCCGTGGGGCCTGGGTTACAAACTTGTAACACAGAAACTCGGCACCCGCTCTCCACCTTCCATCATGGAGGGCGCCACCATGGGGAGGATCGTCGCTGCGATGTTTCCTGAACATCCACAGCGACCGCTGGTTGACTTCGGACGGGTAGAGGACGTTCCACTCTTCACTTTCGAGGAGCTGGAAACCTCCGTTCTCTCCCTGAAGAGCAACAAGGCTCCTGGCCCGGACGGGATTCCCAGTGAGGCTTTAAAGAAAGTATTTTCAATTAACGCTGACTTGTTGTTGAGAATGTACAATGCCTGTTTGGTAGAAGGGGTGTTTCCGGCTCCCTGGAAAACAGCCAGGCTTGTACTGATCAGCAAGGGCAAAGGTGATCCCGAACTGCCGTCGTCCCACAGGCCTCTCTGCATGTTGGACACGGCTGGGAAGCTGTTCGAGAAGCTGATCCGTTCCCGCCTGACTTCTGCCGTGGAAGCTGCCGGGGACTTATGCCCCCGTCAGTACGGCTTCAGAAAGGGACGGTCAACGATCGACGCTGTCACCGAAGTTCAGAGAGCTGTGGAGAGAGCCGAGAGCCACAACCATTTCTCCCACCGAGTAGTGCTTCTTGTTACGCTTGATGTCAAGAATGCCTTTAAATCGGCGAGGTGGGTCGATATGTTGGATGCGCTTCGCAACACCTTCCGTATTCCTGCATATCTGTTGCTGCTCATCGAGGATTATCTGCGCTCTCGAAGCCTGATCTATGACACAAGGGACGGAACGCGGACGATGGAAGTCACTTCTGGTGCCGCACAAGGTTCAATACTCGGCCCGGATCTCTGGAACGTTGCCTATGACAGCCTCCTGAGGTCCGAGATGCCTGAGGAAACCACTTTGGTTGGGTACGCCGATGACGTCGCAGCTCTCATTGCTGCACGCAACGTTGAGCTGGCCCAACTAAAGTTGAACCGAGTTATGCGGGTTGTCAACAACTGGATGTCCGATCATGGTCTCTCGCTTGCTCTTAGTAAGACGGAAATCGTGATTCTCACGAAGAAGAGGATCGACACCGTCGTCCCGTTTAGAGTGGGAAGGGAGGTGGTCACATCAACTCGTGCCGCCAAATACCTTGGGGTTATGGTGGACACCAAGTTAAGCTGGAGGGATCAGATCTTCCGTACGGCGGACAAGGCCGCTAAGGTAGTTACTCACCTTAGTAGGCTGATGGCCAATGTCGGGGGTCCCCGATCCAGCAGAAGACGTCTGTTGATGTCCGCGGTCCAGTCCGTGCTCCTTTACGGGGCAGAGGTGTGGGCAGGCGCTCTAGATAAGGAGTGCTACAGGCTGCGACTCGCCCGGGTTCAGCGTCAAGCCGCGCTCAGGGTGTGTTCCGCCTACCGGACAGTGTCCGAGCCTGCCGTCCTGGTGGTCGCCGGAGTCATCCCTGTCAAGCTCTTGGCAGGGGAGAGGAAAGCGATTTATCAGAGACGTGGCGAGATCGGCAAGGACACGGCAAGAACAGAAGAGCGCTCCCGAACCTTCCAGCAGTGGCAACACAGCCACACACAGAGGTGGACTACTACCTGACCCAATTTTTGACAGGTCACGGCTATTTTCGGTCGTACCTGAACCGGATGGGAAAGACCGGTTCACCGGACTGCATTTATTGCCCGGGTGTTCCCGACGATGCGGAACACACATTCTTCCGATGTCCCCGTTGGGAAGGGCCCCGCCTGGATGCCACACAAATATTTGGTCCATTTTCGGTGGACTCGGTCTGCCAAAAGATTTTGGAGGATGAGGGCAACTGGGATTGTTTGTCACAGTTCGTCCGGGGCATCCTCCTGGAAAAGAAAACCGATCTGGACCGCGAAGTGGCCCAGATCCCTTGATAGAGCGGCTGGATAAGGAGCGAGCCCGACGGGCGTAAGCCAAATTTAGGCCTAGCCTGACGTAATGTGATAAACAATTCCAGGTTAGATTCCTAAAGAGTAGAGGAGGTTTTTTAGTGGGTAAACCCGTTTTTTAGGGGAGCCCCACACTACAGGCTGGCCACCTGTGTGCGTAATGCATTTTTCCGCCTCTCCCTCAAAAAAAAAAAAAAAAAACATAAATAAATATTATATCTCACACCTGGTTACTTCTATGCTTATAAGCATTTTCTTGCATGAATTATCATGTGGCAGATGTAAACAAACCTAATTCAATTTCCATAATCATATGTTAGAATACAAAAATGTTGCTTCCATAAGAATAACATGGTAACTTTGAGGACGTCTAGGGCGTAGCCCTTTGTGAATATTAATATGAAAATAGTCAGACTTTCCTATTTTGAGCCTAAAGAATGAGTATACCAAATTTCAGCACTCTAACTAGTCGGGAAGTTGGAGAATTAGTGATGAGTGAGTGAGTGAGTGAGGGCTTTGCCTTTTATAGATATAGATTATTTTCGATGAAAATTAAAGTAAAACTAATTCTATGAACTTAGTTTTAAATTGAATATTTTTTCAATTTCAAAACGGATTTATCTTATCAATAAAGATTTCGTTTCAATAAAGTAAAATTATTTTATGAATTTAGTTTAAAATGATATTGAATGTTTTATCAATTTCAAAACTGATTTATCTTATCAATAAAGGTTTGGTTTCTCAGAAACAGCTCGTTCTCTCAGCTCACTCGCCCTCTTCCTTTTTTAAATGAGCTCATTCGCTTCCCTCACTCGTTAGGCAGAAGGGTACTGCACTTTGGTATAATTTTCCTCAACTACAGGTTAAATGTGCAACACATTTATTTGTTTATTTTATCTACAGTTATTAGCGGATTTTTGTTTAATTTAAAAATCTCCATAAGTATAACATGGCAACTTTGAAGGGCTCTAGTACGAGAACCGGATTTTTCCCAGCTAAGAGACCAGCTCCAATCGATTTTTCGTGGCCAAAACCCCCTTTTCCAACAAATAAATATAAAAAATCTTGGAGAGAAAAAAGTTTTTGCCCGTGTAAACATTGCTTGTTTTAGAGTATAGGATTGCTGAATTAAATTTCTCCTTGTTTAGACCTTGTAAGAATTTATAGATTGTTCTGTAATTAATTGTAATGTTAAATTTTCATTGTTTGTTGTTTGGTAAAATGTTTCATTTTATGTTGAATTTTTACTGTCTGTTACGGTGGAGTCGGCACGATTCGAATCCACCAAACTTGACCTGGTGGTGCAACTCTTAAAGGGTTAGCCCACTTGTGGCAACGTTGTCTGTATTGATTTTAAATATGGCAGATAATAGTATTTTTACTAAAAAAAACCAATAAGTAATAATAAGCGGTGCTAAAAAGGTGATGAATATGGTTGTACTTAAAAGTACAGTCGGTCTTCAAAGGGTTACAATACAATTAACATAAAATATATATTTTACTAATGTTTATTATAATAAGTTTAATAATAAATTCACCAACATATAGTTGTATTGAATTTTAACCTTTACTTTTTTAATACGCTAAGGGTTTTTTGTGCTGAGAATTCCTCCTACAATTTTCAACCGATTTTCTAGTTTTTGGTGTCGTTGGATAGGGCTTGGTCTGTAGCTTTTTCTGCCAAAAACTGATGACAATCTGACTTAAAATAAAGGCACTATCTACCATTGAAATATCAAAATTTTCCTTTAAAATAACATTGGGATTGGATAAATGATTTTAAACATCTGTTAATATTCAGCTGTAAATACGTGTAGTTATTGGTGATTAAAGATATTCACAATATTCAATTGGTCGGATGTCATTGATTTAGAGCTAAAAGTAACATTTGGACTTCTTTAAAATAAATTGCTCGATTTCGAGCAACACGTATACTAGTTATTCGTTATCAACAAATATTTAAAATTACATAAATATTAACCGAAATAGTAGTTTTAATATTAATTTATTAATTTAAACGGACCAACAGAATGGTATATTGTATGATTTTAAATTATTCAAAACAAATATTTCATTTCCATTAAAATTATATAAAATCTATTTTATATAATTTGATAGTAATTGTAAAAAAAAAACAATTACTATCATGTAATTGAATTGAATTATAATTACATTCAATTTATTACGAGAACTTGATTGGCAGAACCAAAACATTTCAAAACGTTAATCAATTTAAAATTAATCTTATTTATTAAAACATTTTAAGTTGATTAAAAGTTTCACCTAGTTGAAACATGAGTATTGGTCATGTTTTTATCATAAACTACATAAATTTGTTATGACCTAGAATTATGATTTTAAAAAGAACAAAGTTGAATGCAGAGGTGGCATCAATCCACGCCGCTGGAATTGTGTTGATCGAATGATCTTTCTAACTTTTTTCATTACAGCTTATTTCTGTTTCCAACTCGATCAGAAACTGACTTTAGGTGTGATAAAATGTTGTATTTTTTAACTTAAGTTATTGAATACAACTTATTCTTTGACGATTTTTCTATTATAGTACCATGGGGACCGAGCTCATGCTCGTTAAAATTATTACTACTTTCGTTTCTCACAAAATCGATTTCTGTTGGCCAAAAGCGCCATATTCAACCAAAAAAAAATAAAAAATCGTTGGAGGGAAAAAAGTTTTTGCCTATGCAAACATAGCTTGTTTTAGAGCTACCTTACTTGCTACCTACTTGTTTTTACCTTTCCAATATCCTTGTTGTCGGAGGGTATCTACATGTTTCGTAGCGACGGCCACATCCTCAGGTTATCTCCAAAAAGGGTCGTCAAACATTTAAAGTTTTAACGTCACCGAAAGTTTTAATGTTAAATGTGTATTTATTTATTCGTGTCTGTGTGTTGTATCAATTTTAAATGTTTGACGACCCTTTTGAAGATAACCTGAGGATGTGGCTGTCGTCACGAAACACGTAGTTACCCTTCGACAGCAAGGATATTGAAAAGGTAAAAATTCATTTCTATTAAATGTTTATTGTCATTTTTTGTTAAATGAAGGTGATTTTGAACTTTTTTCAATGGTTGTGTTTACTTTTACAAAAGCTTTCTCAGGACATTTATAAAGCGTTCCTATAGCGGACAAGTTTATACTAGTTTCGAAGTTCACATTGAGTACAAAAAAACGAAGTTGTCATAACATGTAGTAAGTCGACTATGATAATTTTCCTTCCTTCACGCTCCACTTTATGTTCTAGACAGCAGTGGGTTGATGTTGTGAGCATGGAAACCCCTAGCTGAGGAACATGAATCATAAGTCCATCTAAATGGATAGTGGGCCATTTAGAGGATAGAGTCAGCCGTCTCAGTGAGCCGAAAACCAGTTGTACATGAGCACAGAAACTGGCCCTCTGAGTGGTCAAATGGCCGTCTGCTGTCGCGTTTCTCACCATTTCTCTTCCATTCTGTTTATTTTATTCATACGAACAAATTATTCATAATTATTCTGCACAAACGTGTCTTAACTAAATACTTATAAACCATTCTTCCAACATTTGGGTGGCTTAGTTTATAATTTAATTAACTGAGTACAATGAAATGCAAGATATAATACATTGTTTGAAATATGCAAAAAGAAGAGGGATTTTCAATGTACAAAATAAAATTAATTTGCATAACGGTCAATGTACATTGAGTGAAAAACAAGCCGATTTGACATTAATGGAAGTGTTGTTCTTGAATGCAAGCTAAAGTGTGATCACCTAAAATTTATCACAGTGCTAAAAAATTCATTTTCAAGTACAAATAATAATAGAGCATGAAAGCAGGAGAACGACATACAGTCTGAAAAATGAGGACGTTAATACATGATCGATGCAAAGAGGGCGAGAAACACAAAAAGTATAGAATAAATTATTAACAAGGCATTCACAAATTACAAGGCAAGACACTTCCATAAGTGAGTTTTAAGACAGCTACTAATGTTTATTTATTTAACTCTCGTTTAATATTCGTTAAGAAGCTTGCGAATAGCTCTCTTGAAAGTATGTGGATACGTCCGTGGTTACAAGTAGTTGAAAGTAGTTGTAAATTACGTCCGTCTTAGAAGTAACAGAGTTTGCCATCCTCATCATCGAAGGGGAGCGTTCCGCTGATAGATGTAGAGGAGGAACCTTTGAGGAAGAACAAGTGATGTGATCTGGTATGATGTGGCACTCTGAAGTCAACCAACTACAGAAGACCGGGACTGTCAATGTAACCATCGGTCATTTTGAAAAGGCAGATGATGCCAGCCAACTTCCTTCTTAGCTCCAGTCTTAAGATACTCAGCAATAGTGCGTAGTGGTGTCTCATGGAAAGGAAATTCAAGTTTGTAACCGACTAGTCTCAAGAACCGACGTTGAATGGCCTCCAGTCTTTCAATGTGACCATGACAGTGAGAAGCACACACATTCGAATAGTACTCCAAAGATTGTCTCACTGGAGAACAATATAATAATCGAAGAGTACTGATGGAAAATGGGTCTCTGGAAATTTTGGATATCAAAACTAGGTTTCTTTGAGCTTGCATGCAAATAGTGTTTATATGATTTTCGGGAGAGATCACTTGGAAACAGCACACCTGAGTCCAATATAGAGCTTTCCAACATCAGAGGAGTCCCATTTATAGTGTAGACAAAAGGCAAAGGATTCTTTATTCTGTGGAATTTGACAAAACTACACTTCTGGCTATTGAAAAACATTCGATTGTCTTCTGTCCAATCAACAAGTTCATTGAGAGCTCTCTGCAAGCGGAGACAGTCGTGGATTGAGGGAATGTTGTGGTAGGCCTATACTTTTGCATCATCAGCAAATAATAGACAACTGGAACTATATTTTATGCAAAATCATGAACAAAAAAGATTTACAAGAAGGGCTTCAGCAGCGAACCTTGTGGCACTCCTAAAGAGGGTGAAAATGTAGGTGAGAGACAGGAGGCAAACCTTACAGAAAGCTTCCGGTTGGACAAATAGATAGTGAGCAACTGGAGAAGAGGGTCTACAAATTTGTAAACTTTGTTTCGCCAACAGATAGGAGTCGTCTAGCTTGTCAAAAGCCTTTGCATAATCGAGGTATATAACAATCTTCCTTCAATATCCTGTCCTTCTGGGGGCTTGCGTAAAATGCCTGTTAGAGTATACGGTTCGGTTGTATTCTCCTTATCCACCAAAACAACAACAACATCGCTGGGGCTAACCCAACTTTAATGGTTTTGTAATCCGGCTTTACTATCTGTAAACATAACGGAGAAGAGAATATGCTGGCGGTCGTATATAAAAAGCCTAAATCGTTTGAGCCGAATTATAAAACTAGCATTCACCGCCACAGCTCTAGCGTTGCCTTTCCACAATCCTCAAATTTCTTGTTGTCTTGTCATCCGTCACTGTCAAACATTGTAAAAGATGGCCGTGTAGCCGTGACTGCCATTTAAACTGATAGGTTCAGTGTAACCTATCAATTGAATTGAATATCATAATTGTTAATTGTAATTAGAATAAATAGGCTAAAATTTCCTTTTTATAACTAACATGGAGGTGTATTCATAAGATACTTAAACCTCATGGAAGGGCTGCTGCTAAATGTATTTTTCTAAAAATGCTAGTTTTATCTCACCCCTGTCTTAGACAATAAACAAATCACAATAATTCTAGCGAAATCCACCATTTTATAAAAGTCCCAAAGCATTGTTGGCTTATTAGAGAAACAAATACCTTCTTCAAGCAAAAAATATTTATCTAAAATGTATTTATTAATATTTAAAAATATTTCTCTTCGACCGCTGCCATCAACACCAATCAAGATATTAGAATTAACACCTTAAAAAGGTAAATTATTATACTCAAATCAAACCCTTTGAATAATTAAGTGATTTATGTTTAGGTTTCAAATAAAAATTCAGGTCGTATAGGCCTACTAATGAGAGCTTGGCGTTTCAAAAAAGTAGTGTAAATGTTTAAGAAAATAAATTCCTTTACATGACTATATACAATAAAAGAATTTATGTTCACTTACCATAATTCTTTATACAGGGTGTCCAGCTTCAACCTTTACAAACTTTTCCAGGTTATTCAACAAGCAAAAAGTTAATATAAACATGTGTCTTAAAATGTTTTGTTAAGCCGCTGGCCACCATTTTAATTCATTCCCACTTTAATTTAATCAGGAGTATGCTATTTTACAGAGAGATAAACCATTAAAAATACTCCGATTACTAGACTTAATGTGCAATATCTTAGGGCTATACCATATGTCAGTTTGTGAAATGTCTGGTAATGATATCCTTGATATCGAAAGGCCTCACAAATTTAAAAATTATTACAAAATATTGGTAGTATTAATTTCAAATTCTATACCGTATGTTTAAGAAATGTAGTAATCCACAATTAAATTTCAAATAAATACAATATTTGACAAGGTGTCAACCCTGTTTTCATATAGCATTGTAACTTTGAAGAAAAAAAAATATTTTTAGAAGAACAGCGTCATTGGAAATAGAGCCAATTTTGTAATAATTTTTTAGCATCGACACGTTTTATTGTTTCTTTTAATGAACACTATCTGGTGAACATCAATCAATGAACGTCACTGGCAGAACGCGGATTCGAACTATTCGAAAACATGACATCGCTGCAATGGTTCCAAAGTCTGGTGCGCTAACCTCTACGCCCCAGACTCACCCTTAATTACGTCAGAATCCGAACTACAAAAGTATAGATCGACGAAGTCTCAAGCTACACAAACCAAAAGTAATAATTCATATGTACAGCACAAAAATGTAAAATTTCATAAAACCGTCGGCTGTCCTAACAGAGCTAAATTCGATAGTTATACGTTACACTAAATTATTAACAATTTACAACTTTATAATAAATGTGCATGTGCAACTAAAATATAGATACATATAAAAATGCATTTGTTTTCGAACATTTAGGAAAAAAGAAATTGATTTTTTTTTATATTAACATCTCTAGCATAAAAATTCTAGCATTTTTTTGAGCCTGTCCCTTGAGTCCTATGAGCCTTGTTTCTAATGTTTTAATCCTTTGGTAAAATTCAATATCCATTTACTAAGATAACTGCCACTGCATAGGTGTTTTTCCTAGGGCTTTTGTTATGTTATTCCAGTAGGTAAATAAAACATACATACCAAATCTCATCCTTGTACGCGTACAATAATGAACTCAGTATGGGATTATTATGGCAGTCTATTAAAGAAAACATCAGCAGTGTAGCTATTAAAATTCTCAGAAAATATAAATGGAAAGGTAAAAGTTATGTCACTGGTATAAAACTGTTCAGAACATTAACATTTTTAAATTTAAATAATAAAATAATTTCTTTACAATTTTTTAACGTTTTTTTAGCGAATTTTCAAATTTATTTTCTAAATATTGCATTTTATGGCTAAACGGTTAGTTATATCAAAATATTACTCAGGACAAAAGTTGTAGCTCTTCCTTTGGCAAACCTTTCTTTACCTTTGATGTTTTTACAGGATGAATAGTTTTTGAGTAGGCCTAATCTAGGAAAACTGGTTTTTGAGCGTCATTTTCCAAGATGGCTGTAATAGCACTGGTTTTATTTTCGAGAACTTTTAGTATGTTGTTCAAGAAGTAAAATTCAATGTACGTACCAAGTTTTACACTTATGAGACTTTTTTAAAAGGAATTCCTCAAATTTGACTGGACTAATAGACCTGATGTGTGCCGTGTGACAAATATTATTCATTTTGAACATTTACAAGGTTTTTGTTAAAACTGTTTGAGTTGATTTTTTATGTAATATATTGTTTATAACTGGAAGTTTAATTTAATAATTATATAAAGATTTAAGCCCCCGATATTCAATTTTGAAAACAATATATATGACTTTTTAATATAAATAAACTTAGAAATGAATGAAAAGACAAAAGTAAACAATAATAAGCAAATGTATCTCATATAACATGGGGGTGGTTGTGACTCAGTATTTATGCTTTTATATAGTCTAAACTGTTGTTGAAAACAGCTATTTCCCAAAACTTTTGGTAAAATTCTTTGGGAGATTTGGTCTTGGATAGTAGTAGAAGTATTTTGGGAGTTTGAAGAATTATTGAAGTATTTCTAGCAGGTGGGAAGGGTTTAAATTCTCCTTCAATCACAACATGATTGATTGCATCAACAGATGGCCTCTACCCGCCTAACCTGGCACTGGTGGCTGGCCATATTAATGATATATACTGACCATTTTTGGAATACATCCTTTTTTATATCCTAGGAAATAAATTTAAATTTTTTAGATAAGAACATTTTTATTCGATTTGAAAATTATAGATGCGTACTACAGTTATTCTTAATTACAGTTAATTTAGCTATTAATTTCCATTACTAAAAATTATAATTCTTAATGTGCCTACCAATGACAAGATGTACCGTCCATAAGGCATCCATTCCAAACAAATCTCTTACACCTGAATGGCCTAAGGCAATGATTTTTTAAATTTATTCTGATGTAAAATACAATTGTTAATATCATTTATAGCTTTCAGAGAGTAATTCCTCAGCACGGATTTTTTTATAATAACTTTACCGAATTGTAATTTATAATAATATTGAATCTTAAAAATTACTATATTAAAACAATTTTTATTTATAGTCCTTTTACGTTTCTTCAAGGTATACAAAATATCTAAAATGTACAATATCCAACAATATATGTAACGTGTGGGTAATGATAAAAAACTATTTTTCTAAATTTATATATTTGAACTACATAACTAAATCAATAAATAAGTAAGTTTATAATAACAAGTCAAATAATGAGTAAGTAAATAAATAAGTTTGAAACTTTAAACTAATTTGAAGAACAATTCTTGAATAAAAAATATATGAATTAGAAAAATTTTACCTTAAACCGGTTTTTTTCTGTATTTTTTGTGTTTGAAATTATCTAATTTATACGGTTTCTGAATTAATTTTCTTCTCAACTTACAAACGCAAAAATATTCAATTCCATTCAGTTAAACAAACCATATTTTAGCTGTAGACTTATAAAATGTAAACATAAAAATAGTTAAACTGAAAATAAAATTATGAAATTGTATTTAATTTTACATCTAAATTATTTTGTGGAGCATAATTCAAGCGAATGTATTTTATTTTATGCGTATTATATATAATAAAGCATATTAATATAATGCCAAAAATGAATATTATGATGATTCACTCAATTGGAAGAAGTAATGTTTCAGTATTTCAAATTACAAAAGTATATGAAGGTTTTTTAACTTATATCGTTTACTAGTTTTTCACGCAAAAATTTTTCACCTACCATATCAATATTCAGAAAACTGTTCAACACAACCCCATACGGTCCGTTGTAGGAGGTTTTTGTTTCATGTTCTAATTAGGTAATTGAATTGTAATCTTTAAAAAGGGAAACTAACTAAACGTAATTACTGAAAAGCACCCAGACACGAGAGCCTAGAACTTCAACGCTTTGACCAATCAAGGCTTTTACGGAAATTAGTTTAATGGAATAAGAAATTTTGTGTTTGAAATTTCAATCATAAAAAAAATTATTCGTGAAAAGACGGTCCTAAAAGACCATATAGAGGATTTTAAAACATTATTCATTTGGTAATTGATTTTGTTCATCTATACACTAATAGACAAGCAAGATTCTTTTCCTCATTTTTTCTCAGCTTGTACGAATCTTGGAGGAATTAACGCATTTCGTTTGAGGAGCAGAAAACTATTATAATTCGCATCGACCCCCAAGGTTTCACATCGATGAACAACATGCTTTCAAAGTTTAAGTGTTTAAGTGTGTCTAGTTTAAGTGTAAATCTTATTTGAAGGTTAACCTTGTGTAGTTAATTGAATCATGACACAACTACCTGTTTAGTAACAAATGCTAGCAAATCAGAAAAGTCATAAGATGTTTCAGTCACATTTTTTTTTTTTTTTATTAGTTGGGTCCAGATTAATCAGGGTCGAATTTTGACCAGTGGGTAATCTATAGTTTCTCTAGTATACTTGTTGCAGTGTCATGTGTTATTGCATCACCATCCACTTTAATCGATTTCCTCACCATTTAAAATTTATTTACAAAATAGCTAATCAGCCTCAAAATTTACAGTCCTGTGAAAATACTGAATTATAAATATTGTTATTAAACTTTGTTTTAGTTCTAATGGAGATGTTTAGCAATGCAACGGTATAGCACGGCGTTGAAACATTTTAGATTGGCTTGTAATGTGAAAATTTATTTGTTCATAGAATAAAAATATAAATAAAAGCTTTCTTGTTTAGAAACTTTTTTGCGTTACGTTTAAAATTTTGGTAATGATTTTTGTACTTTTACAATATTTAATATAGCGAATATTTTTACACCGTTGGAATCAGCAATTCATGCAGAAAAAAATGCCTAAGGTCTAATTTATTTATGTTTTGCATGTGCGAGAATCAAGCGTGTGAATGACAACGCGCGCACTGACAGAAACAGTAATTTGGTCGTTCTTGACTCCCCTCATTCCGCAAGGTTGCGGGGTTTAATAACAGTTTAAGCGTTCCAGGTGTGTATGGGAAGCTATCGACTTTCATCACAAATGTTTCACAAATTTGTCCTGAAGTGTTGTTATAGTTTCACAAATGCACAGCTGGCTTGCTAAAATCATATTGTTTAAATTGTGAATAGGTTCCAATACCTGTTACTGCCTTTTGATTCTTACTCCAATAACGAGCTATCATCATCAGGTCGCACAGACACATGAAGATCAACACATCACTAGGATCATCTCGTCACAAATTTGAAAAAAATACACGTAACAACATTTAAAACACGAACACGAACGAATAAACACATCACTGAGTCGAGCCTCATCGTCTGACATGTGCGCACCACCGATTTTCGTTATGTACGCCTACTGTTTTTATTTGTTCGTGTCCGTGGTTTAAATGTCATTATGTGTAGTTTGTTTCTTCCTTTTCAGTGACGATACCTCTTTAAGTGTTTGTGCGACCTGATACTTTAAAATCGTACGCACGTAGTCCGTTATTGGAGTACAAGAATTACAAGGCAGTAACCGGTATTGCAACCTATTAACAATTTATGTCATCGTGATTCGGAATCATCAACACACAGTGATGTTATATATTTGTAAAACATTTCATAAAACAAGAAACATGATATCGAAGTGGTTTATGGGTCACTGATGTCGAGTCTATGAAGTTTTCTTTATCAGTTGTTTCTAAAACATTGACTTAGCCCGATGTGATCTTAAGTGTTATTTGCTGTTCTCTTAGCCAGGAAGTGATTGTAATGGAAAGATTAAATAGACGAGATTTATTTTATGTTACAATCCGACGTGACTTAATATACATATAATGGTTTTTAACTATTACAAATTATGATATAAATATATTAACCATAATTGATTACACAGTGCAATTTACTTTTCAAATAGAGGGTTCTTTATCTGAGTTTAAATTGTCGACTAAACATAGTTTTCAACTTCGTGAAATGTTTTCATTTGTTTTCAACTACTTAATATGGTTAACTTTTTTATGCAAGGTAGTTGTTTTGCCGTCATACTAAAAACTTTATTTAATATAATCAAATAACTTCAAAAATCTTACTAAGAAGTTTATAATCTTTTATTAAATTAAAGTGAATTTCTTTGACTTGGAAGGCATTAATTTTATATTCTGATTCATGTACAATAAATGTACACACTCATTTGCAACAACTGACTGTTATAGTTACCAAAAGAGTAGCAAGTTTAAAGCGAAGAACCATAGGGGTACTGAGTAAAATAATAATTATCAATTTCTTCTCTCAGACAAAGCTCGTTCGCTCTTCTCATTCTTTATCTTCCTTCCTAAGACGGGCTCGTTCGCTTCGCTCATGCGCGCCACGCTGAAGGTTGATGCACATTGGTATAAATTTACTTCAAAATTTATTCCAAATCCTGTCTAAATAATAAATGTATTGTAAAAAAAGCCCAATTATTTTTCCTAATTTACGATTCTATCATTGATTTCCATCCACGTATATTTTGAGAAGTACGTATTTTGTAGATACGTTCCTCAAAACGTATAATTTGTAAAGAACAAAACTAAGTTACACTAGTAATTCAATTATAGGAATGAGTTGGATGAAGAGGGCAAAGTTTTGGCCTCGCTCTAATCAGTGGCGGCCATTAAAGACGTGACACCAACAAAGCTTTTCACTCTTTTCCAAAGAACAACATCTCAAAGGACTTAGTTTTTCTTTCCATTGTGTAACAATTTGTTATGTTTTATAAGATCTCAGACGATACTGTTATTCTTTAATTTTGTTCAAGGGAAATTTGCCTCACAGTTAACTTGTTGAATGAAATTGTAAAAAAAGAGTATTGTATTTTCTTAAATTAGTTTAAATTAAACTTTGGGGTAAGCACATTTGTATACACGTGGTACTTGGTATTCAATGTCAAAAATAATGGAGGGCTTTTTATCATTCTGCAAGAAATCAACCTGTTTTTTGTTCTCTCAACAGTACAAAAAAGTAGTTTTTTTTGTCGTAGGACCTGGCAAATCGGCTGTGATATTATTTATGTCTTAGGCCTAAGAAATGATCTGTTTACTAATTATATTATAATTGTTTTATTAATTTTAAAGGTACCGCAAGAAAACCACAAGAGTATCTTATTAGAAG
Source organism: Neoaliturus tenellus (assembly GCA_030545055.2). NCBI lineage: Eukaryota > Metazoa > Arthropoda > Insecta > Hemiptera > Cicadellidae > Neoaliturus > Neoaliturus tenellus. The sequence goes on from JAQYXR010000719.1 coordinate 51,677, forward strand.
GGACCACTATTAAAATTTATCGCATACGAAGTAATTTGTTCACAAAAGGGTTCCTTTTTTTATTTTTTTTATATACTTTTATTTGAAACACCGACGCACTCTGTGGTGCGTATTTTAAGGTGAGTATGACTGAAGGGGTGAGTGTGATAATTGTGATGGATCAGATGAGGTGTAGCTTTGTTACTGACAAATATCAGCTGTTTTATTTGTCAGGATCATTAATTAATAGCCCAATGACCAAAGGCAGCTGGGTCCAGTATCGAACCATCAAAAAGCACTAACTTTTCTCAGGATCGAACCGGCTACCTTCAGATTCAAAGGCGAGCTCTTTAACCACTTAGCTACCCAGCCAGTCCCTATAAAAGAAGAGTCATATGGATGGAAATCTCACACAGCGCAAACGTAATATCATGGTCGAGCATTAGGCATATCTTATCAGCAGTTATCTTATATCATTTCTCAACGTTTTATATGTTCTAGCCAGCCCCAGAATTTTTTATTTTTTTGTCAAATTTCTAATTAACTGGTTAATTTGTTTTACCCTAATATTATGCTTGAAACTAAATATATTACTACTATTATAAATCTAACCTTGGTTAATATACAATAATATATCATTAAAAAATATAAAATAACATTATACTAGTAGTGATTAGATCTACAACACCATGTATTATTATTATTATTATTATTAAAAATTCCGAACACTGAAGTCGAAAGCTGATTTACCTTACTGCCTGCAACTTAGTGATACTACTAGTACAGCAGCGGCGTACAGCCGTCATACTTCTAATAAAGTGAAGGCTGTGTCAAGTTATAGTAGATGTATTGCTAACTTAAACAAATAAAATACTTACCGTTTTTTTAAGCGGCACACAAATATCAATCTTTCCCCGAAACACGTTTTTTTAGATAAATTACTTCTCGTCAAAATTTTTTACTTTTAAACTATTGATAGATATATATTTCGGTTGCTTTCAAACCCAGGTTTTTATTCTTTTAATTTCTCCATCTATGCGTATATTGGTACATGTTTGTAAATCACATGAAAGTTGAATAATAGTCCAACTACAAAAAAAAAAAAAAAAATGAAATCGTGTTTAGGTCCTAATTCTAATATTAATAATCAACACCTTTTAATATATTTTATTTGGAAAGGTGTTTAACCTGTAAATTTATTATAAAGAGTGAACAAGACAACCGTGAATTCATTGCAGTGGCTCAAAAAAAAATTTAGTAAATTAGGTAATGTTTTTTGTGCTGAAACCAAAAAAAAATCATGCGAAAAAATGCTAAAAAATAATTCATGCGAAAATTAATTAATACCACTATTTATTTTTATTAACATTAGGAGGAATCGTTTCATGTCATGTATGTCATGTAATCGTGCCATGTATTGCTTTCACAATGGCAATATAATACAGGTTAAATTATGTGGTGAGACCAAAACCACATGTTCATGATTCTTATGGGTTCTGCACTAAATAGTAGGGATTTTTCTCTACTCTACTAAAGATTGGCAGCATTGATGGTTGGTCACAACTGTTGTTTGTTTCTGCATGCTTTTATTTGTCTCAAGAGTTACCCACAAGGTACTCATATCTATCTGGGAATTATATAATTAAATACTGCACTTACAAAACAAAAAATCTGTTTTAAAAATTCGAAATTGAATACGTACTTAAATATGAGTAATGTAAGCCCACACACATTTACTTTACAATAACAATCAATAATTGGATTGTTACTTCCAGTAACTAAACAGTTTAAATATTTAACAGTTTAAATAGTGGGCTCCTACTACAATGTTTTTTATATATCTCAAACAATTTTATTTTTTATTTTAACTGGCTTTTGTACAAAACGATTTAAATATATTCTAACGAACTTTCAGGAAACAAATTAACTGTCACAAGTAACGTTATTAGTAAAGAAATTGTTGCAAACGTTAGTAAACGTTACGAGGCATTTTTTAAATAAGCATTAAAATAAATTTAAATTTATACCTTTAGGATAGTTAGTTCTATCAGAGATAAGAACACGGGCCACACATGTGATCAATTAACTTTCTAGGATTGTTAAGGCTATTCTCCAAACATGTTTATAGTTGAAGAAAGTTTGGATCATACTGAAATAATTATTTTATTGTTACCAGATATTATCAACGTATGTGTTTCATACGGGGGATGTTCAAACGGCCACGGCTGCTGCCAGCCAGACTGCCACGAGGGTGACCGGGGCCGAGGCGGCGGCAGAGGTGGGTTTGACCGTGGTGACGGACGGCGGCGGCAGCGGCTCCCCAGGGTCTGTGACAGTCCCCAGGGTAGCGTCGTCCGTGGTGCTGCCCGGAGCTGCGACGGTGCTGCTGGGGTCGTCTAGCGCGTCCTGCCCCAGGTCATGGGCCAGCGGGCGCGTGGCAAGCGATAACGTCATACTAGCGCACAACACCGCAACCAGAATCTGAGTCCACATAGCAATGCCCTTCATTCCGATCGAAAGAAATTTTGATGAATTCAAATTTAGTGCACTGGATTTATTTTGTCGTAACCGTCAATTTCCACAATCATAATAAAGCTATTCCCTAGTAACCATTTTGTTAGAAATAAAATTCTAACAATACCAAACGTGGTGATTTTTCTCAATTTTTTTAAAATGATAATACCTCATTATAGCGTTTGTTTGGTGATGTTAGAGGTAAACGAGATATTTCACTTTCAGACTTTAAAAATGAAGGTTTATCACAAGGAATCATATGATTTTACAACTTTACTTGTGTGAAACTAATAAAGTAATCACTTTTTTTGTAAAATGTTATTACCATTACAGGAGGATGTTTCTTGCATTTTTATTTTAAATATATTTCTCATACAGATGATATTCCATCCTACCCTGACGATTTCAGAACACTTTGAAACTTGTAGACTTAATTATTAAATTTTAAATTCTTTCACGCATAAATTCCTCCGCGAACAAATATAAGTCCAAAATACCCCCGTCGCAGCAGACCTGCGTACTCAGCGAATTTCCAATGGAATTTTGGTATATTTTATTTCCCCATAAAATCCATGGGGATGAGAATATGTAGGTTTGCCGCCATAATATGGGTTTAGTTGGTAAATATAAGTTAAATCCTACCTAGTGATTGTACATACCAAATTTTATAAGGTTATGGTGTTCTGTTTATTTTCCCCATAAACCCCATGGGGGTGAGTATGTAGGTTTGCCGCCATATGGGTTTTGTAAGCAAGTATAAGTTAAACCTTATCTAGATAATGTACATACCAAATTTGATTAAGTTATGTCAATAAATAAGCAAGATATAGGCTTTTCTTGATTTCCCATAAGAATAACATGGAAAACACATTTTTTGATTTTCCCCGTAACCAGTTATGCTAAGATAAAAATTCAAAATACCAAATCGTTTGTTTTTTTAAGCTCTTTTAAATGGTTTCAGTTAAAATTGTTGAATTTTAAAAATTAAGGTCAAAAAATGCCAAAAACCCATTTTTAACCCTTTTGAAACCCCATAAAACCCCGTTCCAATGGTCCGATCATTCTGGTTCGCGAACTCAACCTAGTAGATGCTGGCTTACACCCCTGTACCAAATTTCATCAAAATCGGAGGTTCCGTTCAAAAGTTATCGTGTTAACGGACACATAGATATATATATATATATATATATATATATATATATATATATACATATATATCAATTTGAACGAACGGTGTTTTTGGCTTCTAGGGACCTCAAAACGAAAAAGTATCATGGTCCCGGGCTTAGGTCTTACCGTGACTACTACCGTAATAGCGTATTCCCTATAGGGAAATTCGCTAACATCCTACTATTAAAAAAAAAAAACTTTAACAATAAAAATCTACAACATTAAGAGTAAAAAATATAAACAATTGCTCCAAAATATTTACAAGAAACTCCAAGGCAACGTGGGAGATGTCACTTTTAAAAACTACACCTTAACTGACCGTAATTTTTAATCCACAATTTAAATTCCTATGTAGAAACAAGAAATACGAGTACTGCACTCGCTCTATTTCGTCTACAAGTCGAAGGGTAACATGTAAATGAATAAACAACTTTCTGATGTTATAAAACCCTTTGGCTTTCCCCTTTTGGGCTCATTCCGAATACAAACGCTATTTTTTTAATATTTAGAGAGCACTCCTGTCTAAAACTAAATATTTAAATAAATATCTAAAATCAAATAATAGCGACTTAATCCTATGATTGGAATCCATTTTTAGATCTATTTCCTATGTAATAAAAATTATCGCAAAATGTCTTCGCGACATTAGAGAAACATAATTTCTTCCCGGAAGTAAATCCGCAATAGAAGGTCATGTTTTTCCTTTATCACTACGAAAGGTGAACACGCAAGTGTTAGTATTGATTTATCTTATTGCCTTCAACTTAGTGATGCTATCTGCACAACAGACCTGCTCAACCAGTATCTCCCTGAATCAAAGGCAGTTAGTACATGTTAAAGTAGAATTACTGCATTTAAATAACCATCTATATGTTTGTATTGTAGTAAAGACATGTGTATGTATATTAACAATAATATACATTCTGTTTTGTGAACCATTCTTTTGCCAAAATATGGCTGGCAAATAAAAATTTTTGGACAGCCAGTTTTTGCTGAAATGTTTTCTGATGTGTCATATTCTGAGCTACCTCAGAAAAAATGGCCTGTAACCCCCCAGTGGGGCACATGCATAAAATGATGGGTTAGCCTACGTGGAGTCAGTAATGAATCTTTCATCGACTAATGGTTTATACATATTAAATTTAAGCTCTTACGTAGTAGAATTAAATGCCGCAAAATTCTTCTCGTAAGGTTGACTGAGTCAAAAATGGCAGCCTGTCAAACATTGAATTAAAATAAAAATTTAATCTAAACTTTTTAAAATGCAATAATATTCTAAATACTTCACCTTTTGAGATCAGGTTTGCGGCAAAAGTTTTCGTTAATTGCCTTTACCTTTGAAAATGTGGATAGCTTGAAGCTTGACACTGGCTTATCACACTACCCTTGAACCACCCTCTCTACATTTACGTCCAAAAGAGGAAGTTCTGATATTTTTTCTTAGTCCATAGCAATTTTATATATAATTTTAAAGGTCTTTTTAAGCAGATTATTTATCCGAAAGCCACACTCTCAAAATGACAAATATATCGAAATTCATCGCATTTCAAACTTTTTAAATATTATTTAATTTTAAATTTGAACTTCTCCCAATTTTCTTCCGACTGTTATATTGAGCTCGGGTTTACAGTGTTGTATTTACATTTTAAGAACTTTATTGTATAGTTGTAAATATATTACATTTACTTCTTAATTAACAAATAGTGATATATTATGCAAAATACTTGAGGTTTTTATAAAGAACATTAAAAAGATTTGGTTGTTATTGTTGTTCTTTAGAACCATTGAACGATATAGGTTTATGAAGTCAAGTTTCATTCTTTTACCATCAATATGTTGCCACGATGTTTCCCATTTGTTATCAATCAATTTTTTATCGATTTATTTTTATTTAACAAATTACATCGTTTTAGTAAATCAATACATCGATTTGGACACATGACCAAGCTAGTGACATGCCTCCGTTATATTGGTTTTTTAATTATTGGCGGGTCCCAGATGTTATACAATTATGTTATGCTGTATACTAATGTATACTAACTATAAGCTAACGTTTCACACCGGTTTTAAGTGATTTGGACACATGAACGGGCTAGCAAGTCGCTGGCCCGGAAAAATGTTTTCGTCCCTAACTCTTAAACGGTTGGTATACTAATTATGAAAACTAGTATACTATAATATTATAGATACTAATAATATACTAACTCTCACTATAAGTTTGTGGTTAATTTTCTGACATGACCGGGCCAGCGACATGCTCCTCTCGGCTGACGCTTCGTATGGCCATCTACAATTCTCGAGTAGCAATTTCGTACTTTATGCTACAGTGTAATTCCCTGTAACAACAACTAATTTGCCTGTTAAGGACTCATACATGCTGTCTAATAAGAGCATATCTTATTACCCAAAAAAGACATTTACAACATACTGTAGTAAAACAGCAGTTTTCTGGTCTATAATTAGTTATGAGTAAAATATGTCATTTTGTAGGAATAACTAAAATATTTTATATGAAATAAACAGTTCGGTATGTGGTCTTTCTACTACCAGATCAGATACTTTTTCTACAAATGTTTTAAAACATCGCATCCTATTGTTATTATCCGTAGCTTTCTTTGGTAAGTCAAATTAACAGCCAGGTTGATTAAAAATATTAAAAAAGTTTGTTTTTTTAATCAATAATCTAATTTTAATAATCTCTTCTTATATAAACACTTGGAAATATGTTTAAACCATAAAATAAAAATGTAGTACAGTAATAGTATAAGGCAGTGTAGTTAAATGATACTAAATAACTATTTTGTAAACATAATAATAATCGTATGGCTTTTAGTGGAGGGAGATCAGCAATTAACTGATAGTTCTCCTCGCCTGAAATGCCTGCACTTTTTTGTTTTATATGCAGGTGGACCAACGGCTTAACGTGACTTCCGAACCACGGGAGCGGCTGATCGATCTTTTTGAACCCGAGCCGGGAATTGATCCCGGGCCCGCTGGGTGATAACCCAGAGCTCTACCACTGAGCTACGGCCGCTGCCTAATTTTGTAAACGTCTTTGTTGCAACACAAAATTTTACTTTTCTCCAAAATGTTTAGTATAATAGAATTGTATGTGTTGTTTTTTGTCTCATTTATTGTATTGTACTTTAATTGATCTCTGCTTTATATTTGTAAATTCATTTTCTTGCATATTTCATCTTGGATTGTTTTGTAATTTTGTAAATTAATTTAATCTATTTTATTCATTGTATCTTTGTTAAATTGGTGTTTGCTGTTAAAAATAAATAAATGTCTACTTTAACAATATAATAAAATTTATGAGGAAAAGCGAGGTATAAATTTGTAGAGAAATGTTAGTTAAAGCCATAAAATCTCTAAGAGAGAATCTTCAAGAATGAGGAACATTCATTTCTCGTCTGCCACGACGTCGGAATTCACTTTAACTTGATATAACGGCACGAATTTCCCCTTCTTTTCTTGTACTAACCCAGAATATTTCAGTTGCAGTACCTATTTAAAATTATATTGTAAATGTTTAAATCATAAGTGTAAGGTTAGATCAATATAAAATCCGTCATACAATAAAAAATTATGAAATAATTATTGTGATAAAATACTAATAATGAATTAAATGGGACTACTATAATAATGGAATGAGCAACACCTAACGCAAGTTCAACGTTGGTTCCTTCTTTTTTAACATGCAATGAAGGTATTTCATTAACATATAAGTAAAAACAATCCCGGTTCTCATACATTCCAGAGCCTTTTCAGAAAGTTGGGATGTAAAAATAGAATTGCATAAAAAGAATGCAACGCTTCATCCACGTCCATTCAATGAAATTTCTACAAGGAAAGATTTATGCAATATCAAAGAATAAAAGGAAACCTTATGGTAGTTTCGTCTATTTTTATTTTAAACCTTTCTCTATTATGTTGTTCACGTAATATTAATAACTAACAAACAGCCCGTCAAAAATGACGGGTAGTTTTTATTTTATATGATTCATGAATGTGATGTTTATAAGTTTTAATGGTCAAAAAATGTATGAAACATAATATTCCAGTTCATAACAATTTATACCTGACGACAAAATGTTAAAACTTAAATTGTTCAATTTCTTTAGCAATTTGAACACCTTATTTAACATTAAACAGTTTAAGTTTATAGATAGGCCTAGTTTAAAATAGAGATAATATGTAGATTTACTTTCATAGGGTAAACATTTTGGGAATTTATAACAATTAAAGGTAATAATAAAAGTTGTTTAACTTTATTCTCATTTATTACATTATAGTTGTCTTGCCATTTATTAGTATTTGTCATAATCTACAGTTTGCATCTAATTTTCTAAACAGCCGAGATCTATCAATCGGACCGAAATGGTTTACCTCTGACAATACATTTTTTTCTCCTTATCTTCTTGTTTGGTTTGTTGGATCCACGCAAAGTCTAACGTCCTAATTAGGTTTTGGTGCCACCACCATCGCTTAACACCAGACAGTGGGCTCTTTCGCAGGATTTATGACATCTAATCGAACCTTGCTTTCAAGTTCTGACTTTGTCACGTAATGGTAGAAGTACTTTCCTGGGTGTACTAAGTGGTACTGAACGTGCGCTGACCTCTAAATTAATCTATATCACATAAGTGCCTATATTAGATTTTTACCGTCAATAAAAACACTACAAAATAAAATTTTCTTTGTATTTTGTTTGTACTTTATTTATTTCTCGTTATTTTATTCTTGACAATCTTCTTGACCCTCTTGTGTATTTTATTAATTATTATTTATAGTTTCATAGTTCTCCATCTTCAAATTTTTTTTCTCAATTTTTATATCAGTGAGAACATAAAACTAATTTTTAAACATTTGGAAGCCTACATGACCATTTGAAGAAGTTAAATGGCTTATTATAACAAAAATAAACGGATTAAAATACGGTAGTGAGTAAGATAATTATAATCAACAGATATTTTATTGTTTATTTTTCAAAACATAAAGCTCTTTAGTTGATGATTAAGATATAAAGAATGTTTGTAAGTATAATATAACTCGTAAGTTTAAATACATAAATTAAATTATCTGGGTTATAATAATTAAAATCTCTTTATAGTATAGCAACCAAAATGTTATACAAGCACCAGCTGTTAAAACTTTTTGTACTGCTTTAGACATAGTTGCCACCTTTCTTTTTTTTCTTTTTTTTTTGTATTTGTTATCTGTCAATGATGGTCAATGATTATAGAAGTTGTATGTTTTGCAATAACACTTTGAAATTGGTATTGGTATCAAATTTCAGTGAAGGATATGGATCACCAGGTATGTGATTCTTATAATGTATGTATTCTAGTAAATGTATTCTTACATTATATAAGATACTTATCAAATAAACCATTTAATATCTTACTGAAAAAAACATATATCAAGATTTTAGTATGTTTTAAATTTATTTCAGATAATTAAAACACTTAAATAATTTGTAATTAATATTAACGATAGGCGGTAATTCATTTTTTTGTACCATCGTAACATTGCTACAGCTCAAAATTAACTTAAACGTCAATATTTTCACGTCCTCACATTTAAAGTTTGTTGACATCACGGCTTAGTATTATTATTATCTATACATTAATAGGCAAGCATGTTTCATTTCCTCTTTTTTCTCAGCTTGTGTGCATCGTAGGGAAAAGCTGCGCACACCGTTAGAAAGGTGTAGATGAGCAAAATTGCCTTATAATTCCCACCTACCCTGGGCTAATGCCCTACAATTTCAATGTTAATCTTATGGGAGGAGGACAATTGATTGAATCATGAGACATCTGTTGTATTAACAAATGCTAACTAATCATGAAGAACAGATGTTTCAATTATAAAACTTTTAAACTAATAGGCTCAAGATAAACTGTATTTTTGGTCGAATTTCTACCAGTGGGCGATCTCTAGTTATTATCATTATTATATCACAAGTAATGCTACTCAGCTAAAGATTAATAGAAACCAATTTAATTATTGCACTCATCGGTGTTTAAAAGACTTAAAGAAAACAAAACCGTTGCCAATACCAACTGTGTGTATGAAATGAGGACAAACGTTTGTTAGCTTTCCGGCAGACGAAAGGAATCGAGTGAAACAATGCCCGATTTCTAAGACCTGACGGGCTCAAGTGGAAATTTAAAATGTGAAAAATTTGAACCATTTCACATGAGTCGTATCCGTTTCTACGTGGTTCTCTAGTTAACACCTCCGGTGTATTATTAATCAAATTTCACAGCCAAATTATTCCTTCACAATACCAGATATTTTTTCTGAATTGTTTTAAAACAGTTTACATAAATAGAAGTAATTTGTTTTCAATTATTCTGAGACATAACTTCTTTGACATCTTTATACATTGACACTAATGTAATGATAAATTCAAATGATGATAAATTACAATTTTAATAAAAGACTGTAAGCATAAAAGATTTCCTTTTTAAAGTAACTTTTTACAGGCTACGTTGTTTGGATCTGTAATAATTAGAACAATTAATAATATACTAACTGACTGTCAAGTTGATGAGTTAAAAATATATCTGCACTTACATCTTTTGTTGTTAGTGACAGCATAATAAACAATGAAAATCACTAAAAACTTTTGGAAAAACTAAACCGCTAATTAGTTGGTTAAAGTTTATTTTTGTGATGGTGAGTATGTTGTTGTTTAGTACTAAACAGTGACATTAATAATTAATAAAAAACACTTTTTTGGGGTTTTTTTACACAATTTATTATTTTTTTTACTCTAAACGTTTTTAAAATAATAAAATGTGTCAAAAAAGCCCAAAAAAGTGTTTTTATTAATTTATATTATGACACATGAAAGTCTAAGAGAGTGACATTAGTAGTTTACGTAGCCAAGTTTAGATAAGCTATTTCTATCTTTGTATGACTTT